>PVKM010003318.1:0-58693 GCA_004027735.1 Carollia perspicillata
CAGGCTTGCTGACTGCTGGCTCTTAAAAAGTCAGATAAAATATATGTGCTAGCTACAAACTTCTTTAATGTCATTGTACTTGAGTGTTGTGGATTTTCAGGCCAATGTAGTTTTACAGTCTGACTCTATGGAAAACACCAATAATTGAATGAGCACTATTTACAAAATTGAGGGGTCTGTTGTATACATTAAAGGAGTGGTTTCAAAACTTTACCTAGCATCAGAAACCCACAGAAGCTTGTTAAAACGTATCACTTGGCTCTACTCCAAGAGCTCCTGATTTAGCAGGTTTGGGGTGAGGCTTGAGAATTTGCATTTCTAACAAGTTCCCAGATGATGCTGATAGTCCATGCAAAAAACCTGTGAACCGGTGCATCACGGGTAAATTAAACATCACATGCGTGTGTGAGAGAGAAAACTTTGAAAGAGGGTTATTGTTCATGGCTTTTCTAATTTCAAGTACACATACTTCCTGTGACTCATCTTTCTTTCAGACAATTTGGGAAAGCTGAATTAGAGCCCCAGTACCTCTGATTTTGTTCCATCCTCTCATCAAGGCTCAAGTCTCAGAAATGAAATTCAGCGATGGGTAGTGTAAGTCTTCAGTTACAGAAACAAGCAGCACAACTTTACCTGCAAGTCCCCAGGGGATGGAGGCCAGAATTATTTGAGGGTAAAATCCAGGAGAGATATTCCCTGCTGAATTCTTGCATGCAGAATTAAAAAGCATTTCTTGACTTCTAATGCAGAGAGAATCTGTATGCTGACCTACTTCTCAAGAAAACACAATTGATCAAGTTTGCAAAATGCTCTGAGGAGAAGAAGTGCTTTATTATTTCACCCGAGAAGCCAAAAAGTGTTTGCGTTATTAAATTTCTATTTGCTACATGCCCCTATTTACAGAATATCATCTGCTTTAGATCATCAGAGTATTATGCAGATTACATCAAAAATAAAAAGAGAGGAAAATATAGAGTTTAATATAAGTTTCGAGATCTAATTGCCTATTATTACCATTCATATAATAATTGTGATTGTTAGCTTACTTGATAAAATAGTGTTCTTATTAATATGATTTAAGAGAACAAGATGTATGTATTAAATCATCTTATGCTGCATCTATTAAATAATGTATATTAAATATTTTAATCCAGCAAACAAATTTATAATTTTCTTCCTTTGTGGAAAAAGCTTTAGGAGTATTCCCAATACTGTCTTCTTTTATCTCTAAGGGCCAGTAAAAACCTTGGGAAGGTGATGGAATGTAAGTCAACCAGATGAGCAAAAGTGCTCTAAGTGTTTAGCTAAACTCACAGGCAAGAACCTTTGGGTAACATTGTGCCTCCGTCATTTCAAACCGTAGGTTTTGTCCTCCATTCCATGTGCGATAAGTGAAGGGGCAGAATGTGTCTGTCCTTGAGCCACACAGCCCAGAGTTCAAATCTGATTCCTCCCGATGGGTTGTGTCAATGTCCCCAGGGCACGTGACATTCCTGGAGCCCAAGTGAAGATTCGGAAATGCTTATGTTTAAATCTTAAACCTGGCATTTATTTGCTTATAAAACTACTTAATATCTCTATTCTTATGTTTCTTTTCCTTTACATAGAAAAAACTCACATTTGCACTTCCATGTTTTAAGATAATCAACTTCCTCATCAGGAAAGCTACAAGGTAGGACTGGTATTAGGATTATGTGGAATAATAAATGTGAAGCTATAACATGTAGTGCAGTATGTGGAACACAATGTGGAAATTTTTGTTAAGGGAAAAACAAAGTGCTAGCCAGTTATATCCCAGTGTGAACTGGGAGAAGTCTGTAACCCCAACAAAAACAGACAGCTCAGCGATGCTCCAGCTTCATCTTATGGGTAATCACTCTGGGCAAGAGAACTGTGGTCAAGGCCAATTGGTATGTAACCATCCAAGCTGAACTAAGAACTGTAATTCTTATCAGTGGGTTCTGAAATTTTAACATGACTCATATTTTTTAATGGAATGCTGGTAATATGTTCTTTTTTTCAAATGGTTGGTTGAGATCAGTAGACAACTATAATAGAACAACTATAATAGAACAACAATAAAACAAAACAAAACAAAAAGTGCATAGAACAAAAAAGAATGGAAAAATAGAACAGAAAAGTAAAGAAAATGAATGCATTATATACAGAATTTTATTTCTTGAAACTTTTAAATTATATATGTATATGCATACGCTGTCACAGTTTTAAAACTACTTTTTTAATGGGGTCACAGTCAAAAAAGTTTAGAAACACTGATATAATAAATCCTGCTGTACTGAAATCTCCAAATACGTGAGTAAAGTAATAGTATAATGATATTTTAAATTAGGTCCTCTGTGCAATGCAATATTCATTGTGACATACAAGCATTTTCTTAACTAATCCTCACATTCACTCTATGGTATGGGTGTTTTTATTTTCCACTTTGTACAGATTGAGCTTCTGAGACCTTTATCAGAGGCTCTTGCAACAGCATTTTGATTGAATTAATGCATGTTTTCATAAGTGAATAAATGATTCTGCCTCAATCCATTACAACACACTGACAGATTTAAAGACACCTCTGCCCCTATGCCCTCTATTTTTTTTAGCAAATAACCTGAAAATATTTTCTTAATTTAAAAATTCCATAGAAAAAAGCAGTTTGTCCAGACTTTCAGTCAAAGTACAGAATATTTGGAACTAACAGATACTATTTGATTAAACTTGACAGAAAACAGCATGCACAGAGTGCTCTATGTCACTGTTCTCTCTCTTTGATGCCACTTTTCCCACGTTGATCTTCTCAGTCAAGTTTAAAGAATTACAGGCTTGCAGTCCACAACAGATTGTTTAGTGTGGCCATCCCAAGAGGGGTATCCAGGTTAGCTGAGAGGATCCAGGAATAACCACAAGAGGAAGGGGCCCAGGGGAGCACACCCTTCTCATTTTGCCGCAGGTTAGGCTGTGCAAGTCTGCCCACGTGGCTTCCAGGGTTCTCTCATCCCTTATAGCTAAGGAGAATCGGGTGGAATAACTTGACTTTTCCAGGTCAATAAAAGGTGGGTCAGTAATTTGAAGCATTCATTGCTCAAGAAAAAAAAAAGTGTGTATGAAAGAAGTGGATAATTATACTAAATGTATGCAAATTAAATTCTATGTGGAAAATCAGATTATTTTCATTTAAAAGCAAAGAGACCCTTGTTACATTGCAATAAAGCTTCATTTGTGATGAAGTAGAAACTCCCAGTTTATATAATGAGAGTAATTCTACAAGGACACTCCAAAATAAAACAAAGTCAGTTTAGCATTAGCTGATTAAATAGTACAATAGCAATTCCAACAGAAAGCGGGGGGGAAGCCATGATGAGTGGTTAAAAATGACATTTTAAGGTCTCCATTTCTAAATGGCCTATTCATCTCAATTAACTGGTGAAGAGTGATTGAGCTGGCTAGAAATACATGCATATGAAAGATAACTCACGTACATACCACCTGTTAAGATTTTTTTCTCTGTCTCTCAAAGCAATAGAATTTTGATTTGAGAGTTATTATAGTCTCTTCCTTAAAACACAAAGTGCCATTGCATTAGAAAAAAAGTCTTACTTTGCTTTACCCAAGCAACAGTATTATCTGAATCAGAGCTATCAAGATTTAAATATCTGCAAAAGCCCAGGACTCCCATCCTTAGTTCACTGGCCATAAAATAGCACAAGGTATTCTATGGGGTCTAATATACTTCCTATGTCCTCATTCCTGAACCTTCCAATGGGAGAAAAATAGTAAATAATGGACATCCACTAACATGAAAGCCACTCTGTAAATATTAGAAGGCAAATCAAGTTTGTTTGTTTTGCAACCATATAAGAAGAACATTTTCATTAAGGTAGGAACCAAAAAAATGGGGGAAAACCCATGTACCCTGGAGTAGCTCACGTGGAGCTGCTAGGACTCTGGAAAGAGGAGAACTGGACAGGGTGTGATAATAATGTCAGTGAGGAGCACACAGAGGCCCATCTGTCTGCCTACTGGATCCCTCGAGGAGCATGTCAAGCTAACATTGATTCTGCGTTACCTCTCTGTCAAGCCATACCTATTGCCTTTCTAATTTTGTCCCTAGAATCCTTGCCATTCTACAACATATCATGCTCTTCCACATGCAGGGCTTTGCACATGTGTTTCACTCTGCCTGCAATACTCTTCCTCCAACTCTCTCTAAATGCTTCCAAAATAATTACACAATCAAAAAGACTATAGGTTTCTCCTAACTCATTTTATGCTTCATACTATTCTTCTTGTTGTTATTGCAAGTAATCATATTTGTGCTTACCTATTTACTGCTTGCCTGTAACATTCTCCAACTGGTTTTTATATCTTTGATGGTTAATCTTATGTGTCAACCTGATTGGGCCACAGGACAGATGCCCAGGTTAAACATCATTTTGAAGTGTGTCTGTGAGGGTATTTTAGAATGCAAGTAGCATTTGTACTGATGAACTCAGTTCAGTAGATTGCCCTCCTCAATGTGGATGAGCATCATCCAGTTCTTAGAGGGTCTTAATAGAAGAAGAGCAGAGGAAGAGCCAATTCATTCCCTTCCTGCCCATCTGCATGAGCTGGGACATTGGTTTTCTCCTGTCCTTGGACTGGGATTCACAACATCAGCTCCCCTGGGTGTCAGTCCTTCAGACTTAACCAGAATTTAGAGCATCAGCGTTCCCTGGTCTCCAGCTTGCGGATATGCAGATGACAGATCACAGGGCTTTTCAGACTCCATAATCACAGGGAATGTTTTTTGATCATAGAAAAGCTCTAAAAATTTTATATATTTAAACATTGTTCCCTCCATCAAATTGCCTATCCTACCTAAGTATATGTGTATGTATTTTTAAATAATACCTATATATAATTTGAACTACGGTTGTTTCATTTACTATGTCTAATCTGGTAAAATATTCAAAATATTTTCACATTTTACACCGACCTATGAAAACATTTTCATTTTGAAAACTAACACATTCTATAGTTTTTATGAAGAATTTAAAAGACTGCGTTGCATGGAACTAGGTGGCACTGCGCTCAAGCCAGTTTGTACCAATAAACAATGTGCACAATTCAGACAATTAGACACATTATTTTCCTGTAAATAAATCATCAATCTGTGCCTAAATAGCTTTCATCAATGGGTCCTGATATACTATTAGTCTCCAGAGCGCTTTCACTGAGGATAAGGGATTGACCAAAGAATTAGCTGATAAAAAATCTTAACACAATCCACAGTCCCTTTAAAGAGTAATTTATAAACTTCCAAAGCAGATCTAAAAACAAAACAATACCATGTATCTTAGAGGAATTATGTCCCCGATTATGTTCAAATAATTTAAGATATGTAAAATTTGGGCATGTAGAACTTTGAATTTCATTGCAAATTTTCTTTGCTGTTTCAAAAGGTTTTAAACATAGATACCATTGTTGACAGAAGAGGCTTATGAAAAGCAAAAAGGATGTCAAAGAAAGCATTAGACAAACTTATTGCTTTATACCCACTGAGGAATTGTGTAGCTGTTATTGCAAAAAGAGTGGAACTTTATTTTTTCGTATAAACATTACATACGTGTGTGTGTGTTCTTCCTAAAGACCACATAAGGCCAAGTGTCACATCTTGCATCCTCCAGGCGAGGCAAGCCTTTCCTTGGTCACCTACATCAACCCAGATTAGCAAGCTTCCCTGCTCTTTCTATCTCTTTTCTAGGTTCCTTCCAGTTTATGGCCTTAGCTAAAACCAGGCTTGAAATTGTCAAGCCTATTTTCTGCAATGTGCCTTCTATATAAGAATGATCCCTCTTTATTTTCTGGGTACCAACCTGGCTTTCTTAGGGAATCTAGGTCTATTGATTAGCACCAGTCCTCTATCCTTACCCTCTTTCTACCGTCTCATTTCCATCAACCTTTAAATGTGCTCAAGAATCTCCCAGTTTAATGAAGCAAAATATAGCAAACAACACTTCCCCTTAATGCCCTGCTGCATTTCAGTTTCTGCCTTTCATCTATTTCTTGCAGACCAAGTCATCCAAAGTCGCTCTTCCTATTCCCTCCCTCCTCTATCTGCAAGCAATCCACTGCCAACTGGTTGTGACCACCAGCCATCCCCTGCAACTGCCTGCATCGTGGTCATCCCAGCCAGGCAGCTGCACTGATGCTTCGGACACTTCTCACGCTTTGTTGGCTTGGATGCTCCACAGCATCTGACATTCTCGACAACTTTATCTTTTTCAAACATTGCTTCCCCTTGAGTTTCAGACTCTTTTAGTTTTGACCTACCACTCTGCTCCTTTTTCCTCCTCTTTGCTAGATCCTTCTATTCCACCCATCCCCTAACTGATGGTATTCCTTGCGGCTCTGTTTGAGCTCTCCTCCATTCTTTTTCGGAATATTCTCCCCTGAGTGATTACATCTGATTTCATGCCTTCAAATACTAAGCATATGTTTGTGGATCAGAAACCGTTTTCTCAAGGCACAACATTTATCTTAAGCTTCTAACTAATACATGAAACTGTTAGAAAACTCCACTTTCTACTTAAAAGCAATATGTACAAGATGGAAGCCCTCTTATCCCAAGAATCTGTTTTTCCTTAAACAGTCCTTAGGCATCCTGAATTAAGCCCTGTTTCTCCGCTCCCACTGCACCACCCGACAGTGAGTGGCGCAGGCATCCCACCTAGATCATGGACTGAGCCTCCCAAGTCTTCCTACAGCCAGTCTTCCGCCTCTTGAATTCATTCTCCAAGTTGCAGCCCAGGTGAGCTTTCTAAACTGAAAAACTAATTTTTGCATTTTATTCTAAACCCTTCAATGATTCCCCAAGGATCACAGGTAAAAATAACAAACTGATATGCCACCCAGGCCTTCTGAGAGCTTGCCCCACTATACTTCTTCGACTTGATTTGAAGTCTCTCTTTGGCTCTCTATGCTCCATACCTGTTGAACCCTTATCACCTTTTGACCCTAAGATTCTTGAATACGCTTTTTCTTCTTCTGCTTTAAAACTTCCCTGTCACCTTTGCCTGGTTAGTTTCTGCCCTTGTTTTTATTCATGGGCTAAATTACATTTTGTTCCAGAAAACCTTACTTGTCCCTCACAATCCAGTTCGGCCTCCACTTTGAGAGTATGATAGCACTGTATACTCCTGTCATACCATTTGTCAGGTTTGCTTGCACATGTTTTGTACTAATTTGTTGTGTTCTAAGTCCAGCTGTAAACTTACTGGAGTTATACAACAGGCCTTCTGGTGACTTCTTCACAGATTTTCTTTACAACTCTCGGTTCATGAACAACAGAAATTTAATAAACATTTTTTGATAAAATAGTGTGTGAAGTGCTAATAACTTCTTGTGTGTGTATATACAAAGTGGGGCAAAAGTAGGTGTACAGTTGTTTGTATAGGAAATATACAAAAATTAATAAATAACAAGAATAAATTCTGTTTTGTGTACTCACTACTATAAACCTTTTGCCTTACACTGTGTGTGTATGTATATATATGTATCTATCTATCTACATGTATCTTAATAATAACAAATTTATGTTTCATACACATTAATGAAAAACACTTGAGCTATAAGGGGGCCTAAGAAATACTCTAGTTCAGCTCTGACTGGTGTGACTCGGTGGGCTGGGTGTCATGCCTCAAACTGAAAGGTCAGTGGTTCAATACCCAGTCAGGGCACAGTCCTGGGTTGGGGCCAGATCCCCAGTTCGGGGTGTACAAGAGGCAACCAATCAATGTTTCTCTCCCTTTCTTTCTCCATCCCTTGTCCTCTCTCTAAAAATAAATACATACATAAAATCATTTTAAAAAGAAATAATCTATTTCAACATCTTCAATTTAAAAATGTGGAAGCTTTGATCCAGAAAAGATCAGTAGTTTGCCCAAGGTCAAAGGATTTATTTGCTTTCTTGCCAATTTACGTTTCCAAGTAACATATCTGTCTCTTCTTGCTGCCTTTATTTCTTTGTATAAGCTATTTAGATGTGCTTTCCTTTCATAAGACTTTGAACACTTGAAGCTACTACTCCTTTGGTATTTAGATACACAGATAATCGGAATCTAAAGTGCTGGCCTGGAAGAACAAATATATTCTTACATATGCCAAACCTCCCTTCTAATATCCACACAATTGTTATTTTTATCCCCACTCCAAAGCACCTTGGTAACATTTTTGACTATATGCAAAACAAATGCAGCAATAGGACCTATATATTTTCCAACCCTTTGAACTATCTTCTTGAAATAAATTCATTCATTCTTTCAACAAATATTGATTGACTGCCTACTAGGTCTCAGGTGCTGTTCAAAGTATTTTGCACATGGTAATGAAGAAAAGAAAAAGTCCCTGCCCTTACAGAGCCTACACTCTAGTTGAGGAATTAGAAAAATAAACTAGATAAATAAGGAAATTAAATGGTATATTACACAGTAATAGTATCTAGAAGATAAATAAAGCAGATAAGGCAAAATTGCAAGTGTTGCTTCTTTTTGTTGGTTTGATGACTGGTTTTGGAGCCATGGTCAGAGGGTGTTCACTTCAGCAGAGATGGAGATAAGAGCCATATGTCTATGTGGGAAAAGAGCATTTAAGCAGAGGGAATAGTAAGTTCATAGGAACTGAGGATAAGCCTGACTAGTATTTTCACTTATAATAAGGGCATCAATAACACTGGAGTGGAATGAGCAAGGAGATTAGTAGACTATAAGGTCAGGTAGGAGGCACCTGGGACAGACCATATAGGGAATTAAAGGGCATTCATTATAAAGACTTTGGCTATCTGAGTAAAGTAGGAAGCTATTGGGCCATTGTGTGCACTCTGGCTGCTGAATATAGAATAGACCCAAATGTAGCCAGAGTGGAGTTGAAGAACAGTTAGAAAGCTATTGCAATAATTCAGACAACAAATGATGGTGACTTGAATCAAAATAATAGGAGTGAAGGTGATAGATGACACGTGGGGTAGGGGTATAAGGAGGGCTCATGGATGACACCAGAGTTTCTGCCCAAAGTACACAGAATGATGCCTTTCAATGAGGTGTAATATTATTCAGAATATTAGCTTGAATACTGTTCTGGAGCCAAACTACAATAGACTCTGGTCTAGAATTCAATATAGGGCGAAGTCTGAGAATAGCTCCATTCTTTGCACGTGCAGCAGAGGCATCTCTTTCTCCAACATTCTCAAGTTGACTCTCTGCTGATCTGACGCTGTAGTATTGACAGCAGAGCTTGATCCTGGTTTGATTACTTACAACCAGTCACATGGAATATCACCGTGGACCAAAGCTAGATAAAAATTTAATTAAGAGGGAAAAAAATGTGTGTTTTACAATATGTATACATATAAATGTGTATGCATATATATAATTCCCCACCCTAACTAAGTATTATTTAAGACTAAATTTTGATAATTTGACACTTCATAGTTTTAGAAATGGTTTTCAGTTTATTTTCAACTTCTGTGGACATTTAAGGAAGCTGAGTTTTTAAATAAGAAAATAATTTTTATTCAGGTTGAAGAAAAACTGTTTTTTTTATTTTAAAGCCACCATTCTATATATATCTGAATACCCTAATCAGTGCATGAACCAGTGGAGAGACAGACATGCATAAGTATATACAACAGCTAAAAAGCATTGGTCAAGCCTGCTATGCAAGCTGTGAGTGTGGTAATCCAACTAGTAAATGCTGCTGAGGAGACCCCCCACCCAGATAAAATAGGGGAAGAGTGCTAGGGGTAGGTAGAGGAGGAAAAGGGTCCAAGGAGGATAAATGGTCATGGAAAAAATACAACAAAAAGAAACTATTAAAAAATCCCTACACACAAACTTTTAGTGTAAGACCTATGATAAGAACAATGCACAAATTAATAAAATTCCTCAAAATTAAGGGCAAAGAAACAGCAGAAAAGCCCTTTAACTGTTGAACATTTTTTTTTTTGTAAAATTGACAGTCCTACTCAAACACGAGTTATGGAAAAATAATATATTTTTAAATTTGAATTTTAACATAAATTTTTTGTACTTTTATACCAAAATGCTGAACATAAAAAAAGCATTAATAAAAATAAACTCTACTTTGAAATTCCTAAGGATTCCTGATACGGCTTATTAACCTGATTACACATGTAATGATACAGAATTAACAGGATTACTTTATAATCTTGAAACAGAGATGTCTTGCTTAAGCATTAAACACAGTTTTGGGGATAAAGACCTATACTAAAGGTCTGGAGATAATTTTTTTTCTGGGAGGTTTTGTTGTTAAAGTTGTGAAAGACATACTTAGCTTGTTTAGCTTTGAATGGCAATGGATCTACACAAATGTTCTACTTTCTCATTTCATAAAATAATTATACATTAATTTAGAATCTGGGTTGGAAATAGAAATGTCAATAGGGCCATATAAATATGGAAAATAATTTTTAAGATTGAATTTTATGTGGTTAATTCATTTTTAAAATAAGCTGCTTCATGTATCTAAAATGGACTTTTATTTATTTCTCCTCTGTGAGTCTGTTCTCTCATCAATAAAAGAAATAATAGTCATAATGTTAAATTTTATAATATATCTATAGTATAAATACACTGAAAGTGACTTAGAAAAATCTTAATTATTTCAACAAAAACAAAACTAATTGAATAATTCTTCTTTCACTGTGGTTATCACATTGTAGTTTAATAGCATTTTAAATTATTTAGAAAAAAATTTACTAGTGCTTTGGAGAGAAACAAGGTAGTGTGAAGCAGTTTTCATGAGAGATAGAGTAAAAAGTAATTTAATATATGTACTGCCAAAGGCTCTACATCTTCCGGCAAAGTTGTGCAGCCTTGAATGATACATTTCATTTTGGCAGCTGGAACCAGAGTTCAAAAGAGAGATGTGAATAAAATATCATATTTTCTATTTCTAATATATAATGAACTTTCCTATTAATAATTTGACAATGACAATCCATCATCCCTCACCTCATCTAGAGCTTCTGCCACACATCATAGTTTTAGGTCTTAGAACCGACGATTAGGTTCAGCTGTAAAACACAGTGATTCAAAATGAAAGGTTCATTAGTCACATAATAGCAGCAGCACCACCAAAGAATGGCACAATGAAATCTGGGATTTCCCTTTTGTCTACTTTTTACTACTCAATCTGTTTTGGCCTGAGGTCTGCATGCAGACAGATGCCCAGAATTATTTTTTTCTCGGTGCCCTAATGATTCCCTCTCCTCTCTTTGCATTAAACTGATGGAGGTGGACAAGGGCTGTGCTAATATTCTAAATGGGTTGTGACTCCCTCATGGCATACCTGAACCAAGGAGAACTGCAGTTTGGACCGATATTTGTTCCACATTGGCTGTTTGATCTGTGAATGTCACATGAGTCCGACCAGTGTATGAGCAGTGCTGAAATTAACTTATTTCCCCTTCTATTTTCTTCCATAGTCCGAAGAAAACAACACTGACTGGGGAGTCATAAAACATAAGTGCCCCATGCCTGGTGGCTCTTGCGTTTTCTAGATTACCTTGCCAACTGCCCAAGAGCCATTCCTCACGTCCACCCCAGTCTCTGTCTTGTAATAAAAACCAGAAGTTTGGGGCAGAGCTCTCGACAAAGCTGCTGGGGCTCTGACAAGCACTATATGAAACACCAGCCACTGGCTGGATGACAAGGGTTTTGAGGCACACTTCAGAGGCAACCAGATTATTTTTTAATTTAATCTTGAGACCCCAATGCTGATATTATACCACATTATAGCTGTTGTCTTTCTCATGAAAATGTGGGCTACAACTGACATGGCAGACTGTACTCTGTCGCTGCACTGGAAACGCAGCAGGTGATAGATCGGTATTTGCGAAGTCGAGTCATTGAAATTGTCACCAGTATCACCAGATACTCCTTTTCAACTACCTTGAACGTCTCATTCATTCCTTCCCCAGTACCTTCTTGCCTTTCCTCATTGACCTTCTTCTTTCCTTGGGGATCATATCTTCATTCTATTGTAATTACAGCAATGCTCCTCCTGCGCTCTCTTACCCTACCAATAGAGTAGGAAATCTCGAAATGGTACCACCTATAGTAAGGGGAAGAAACAAAACTCAAAATACAGATATGATGGTAGAGTGAGTTAATAAACATATCACCTATAGAAACACCTATTATACAGATACCTTCATTTATTTCTCCTTTCCTAAAAATTCATTTGGAGACCACAATGTTGAAATAATTGATAAACATCCTTACCAACTTAGCACAATGGGTATATGTGGACCCCCATAAGTGTTTTGTGTTTTTTAAAAGTGAAAGATTTCTATATATTCTTTATAATTTTTTAGTTTAGTTAGAAGATGTGTTATTTCACTGTCTTTAAGTAAATGACAGAAGAGCATCTCAAAGCAATACTTAAAGGTATTCCAATAGCAATGGGATCTGTTCGTTCTAATATTGAGATTTACATTTCTCTTAGGATATATCCATTGTTTTCCATTTCCAACAGCAATACTAACCTTTTTTACCTCACTACTGCAATAGCTTATGAATTGGTATATCCCTTTTTTTTTTTGGTTCTTAAAATAAACTTGATTTTATTTTGTCTCCTACAAAATCCTTAGATGACACTATACAGTGCACTTTCTCTAGCTGTTTTCAAAGCAGAAGCCAGCTTCCTATGGTGTTTGTAAGAAAATGCACTGAAGCACTGTAGGATCTTGTTGTTCTGACTGTGGTCCAGGGACCAGTAGCCCTCATGCATTACCAAGGGACTTGTTAAAGTGAAAACTCTCAGATTCCACCCCAGACCTAGTTTATTAGAACCTACGAAAAGTTCTCCAGGTGTTTCACTAATTTCTACTAATCCATTTTGTTTATAAAATAAGAAACACATTAAGTATTACCAATATTTAGTGTGCAAACTGATGCTGTCAATCCTACTCAGTCCTTCTGCTACATATGCTACTCTGAACATCAGATTTTGATCAAGCAAAGGGTAAGCTCAATCTTTTCTTTCCTTTTCACTTGTTTAATGTATTGATGCTCCCTAGTACAATAAAGGATTACATAATCAAGAGTAGCATAAATATACCCTCCCAAGACAAATATGGCTTGAAACCTGTAAACACGAATGGAAGACAGGGCTAAGTAGACAAACACAAGTGAACAAAAACTGGCAAAGATGGTTCTTCTTCTTCTATTACAAACTATTTTTCAATCTCATTTTTGGGGTGGGCAATGACGATCTAGTCATAGCTGATAAGAAATGGACTAAACATATTACTGAGAAAATCACTTGAATTATGATTAGTCTGAGCTGTTACTAATTCCATAAGTGTACACTGTACTTTGAGATTTGCACTGGTCAAATCCCAACTATCCCTCAAAGTGTTTTATAGACAGCATAGACTGGGTGAGGCTGCTGGTATCAAGTTGCATGCTAAATATTAGTACCACTTTAATGTGTTTATTTCCTAGTACCCTCAGCCTTCATGGTGAGCAAGATATTTTAAAACTAAATGTTTTGTTAATAAAGACAAACCTCTGCTGCTTTTTTAGCAATATTAAAAATCATGATATCTTAAAGGATCTTTTGTAATTTCTAACCTAATAGTGAAATAAATAATGAAACAAAACTATACCATTAGGGAAATAGAGGTTTCTTCTGCCCTGGTCAAAGAAAATAACTGATATAATATAGAGGAAACAATTTGGTGGCAACTTAAATGAATTCCTTTGTCAGCAAATTTCTGGGGACGGAATCCACATAGAAAACATTGCTGATGAGGCGAAAGACCAGGCATGTCAAACTAATGTAATTTTGGAAAGCTGTTCATAGTGGGATGTAAATATAAAAGTTTCTCTCCTGTCTTAGCTTATGAAAAGCATAGTTTGAGATAATAAGTAAAAAGGGAGAAAGATGCATTCTGAGTGGTAGATAACATTTAATAAAAGTGGCGTTTTGTGGTGGGAGACCACTGTCTCCACGTGTAAGCACCAGTGCAGTAGCTTCTGGAGTGGGGCTTCCATGAGATAACTCAGCATGCGCCTTTCTTTCACCCCACCCTTCCGGAATGATGTAATGCAGGCGAGAAGCGGAAGCAGGAAGAGCCCGAAGAGCTACAGGCTGTTTTAGAAACAGACCAAAAAACAAGATTTATAGTAAATCCTTTATAAACACTGTAATGATATATGGGCAGTGATCATGAACATCATTTATAATACAGGCTGCTTTGTAAAATACTTAAAAGAATCAGATTTAAAAGTATATTGAACAGTTTTCTCCTACAAAGGAACATAATACTAATATACTGCCTTCTAGTTGAATGCTGCCTAGTGGATGGTTTGGGAAAAATGTAGACATACTTAACCTGTCTTTTCAAGGTAATACTTTGAACAAGTGAAGTTCCCATGAAGGTTATGAACCCATATTTGAAACTTAAATTTGCTCACTTATTTTTAAATGTTTGATATAATGAATTTCAGTCGGTCTTAGACCAATTTGTTGAAAAAATAGTTTGCCAAACAACTGACTGATCGATATTAGTGAAGACAGAGATACAGCCAGCTGAACCTGAAACATGAACATCAGTCCACGTTCTATAATCGGTGAATAAATCTGAAATGACTGCAATGATTTAGTAAGCAAGGACAATGATAAACTTTTTCATTTTGGGTTCACCTATTTTGCTACAGAATCATTTTGCACCTACACAAACTGCACCCAACATTAAATTCAACTGAATTCAGAGCCAGAATTTTAAAACTTTATATTACAAAATGTTTAACCAGAATTAAAATAAAGTGATACATTTTTAAAAATCCAATCAATAATACTTAAATTAGTAATTAACTATATTTTTGTGTTTCTCTTTATGTAAATTAAATAAATAAAATTGAAGTTGTGGAGGTATCACATGTATTCTAAATGCCTTAATCTTAATTTTTCCTCTTTTTAATTCATTTTTTGTCTTATAATAGCTAATGCTTTAAAATACAAGTGCTACATAATACATTATAACATATTTTATTGTGATGCAAATATTCTGAAGTTTCTGTTTGACTAGTGTTATGTTATTTTCCCAGTTTCTCACCTTTGGTTCAAAATATGAATCATGCATACAACACGTCTGTTTGTAGCTAACCCCCCTCACCCACTTTACAGAAGTAAATACTTCTCCTGAACACCGGTGGGTAGTTACAGCTCATGTTCAGTTTCTTTATCTTTGCATCAATACTCTACTCATCTCTTGCAGCCTTCTGGCCACCCATTTTTGCAGCACAGCTTTCACTGAACACCTATTTTATATTTTATTTTCCATCTCCTGAGATTTTCTCAGTTTGCTGAGAGCTCCTCAGCCATTTATCTCGTAGCGTACTCACCTGCCCTCCATGAGGCAACCTCAGCTGACCTATTCACTCTTATTTCCTTCAGTTTCTAACTGAACACAAGTTTCTACTACACACTCAAAATCATTTCTCCTGGATCTCAAAATCATTTCAAATGATCTCAAATCAAATCAATTCAAATCAAATCAAATCAAATGAGATCATCTCAAATCATTTGTGGAGTATCATTTGAGATACTCCACACTCAAAATCATTTCAAATGATCTCAAAATCGTTTCTACTGGAAACACAAGTTTCTACTCCAGTTAAAACAGCCTCTCCACCTTCCCCAGAACAAACCAAACCTAGACTGTTGCACTTTGCAATTTGTTTTGACCATTACATCTTTAAAAATGTTCTTTCTGGCCTTTCTGAATATCTAATTAATTTCCTTTTAAACAGTTCATATTTCACTTTGTCCCTCAACAATATGCTGAACTTCTTGTTCTGCTGAAATCCTGTATTTATTCCCTGTGCAGATATTTTGACAGTAAATCCCTCATTGTCTTGTGCTGTATACATCGCCCTGTTGTATCCTTGCTCCATTACACATATTAACATATTTTCCTGTTGAATTATTTTGTTATTTCTCAGGAAAATATACTTTTATCTATGAGGGCTGAACTTCCTTGAAGGGACATAACTGTGCTTTCCCAAGAGTGCCAGCCATGCCTTGACAGGGAGTAGATGCTTCTCACCAAGGTCTTCATCTGGGAAAGATTTATCAGTGTGTATACTGTATATATTTATGTATAACTCATAAAATTAAGAGTTCTTACTATTTCCATAGTGCCTCAGAGTTATTAATAAAACTTATAATTTGTGCTGAATTCGTAAAGTTCATTACTCGAGTTAAAAATTTTGTCTTTCCAGTATCTCAAAATCATTTTTTTACTATTTCTCTTGTACTCTACTTTATTTTACTCATGAAACTAGAGTAAGTTCAATTGCCTGATCTAAATAACCCAAATCACAACCAATACACCTAGTAAAACAGAAAAGTAATGTGGTTGATATTAACAGAGGAAATCATACTGTAGAGTAAATGTCAGAGAGAGTGTCTGGAAATCAAATTTGTGCTCATGGAAATAGAAAAACCTTGTTGACAAAAGTAATTATGATACGTGGCATTCCACCCCTCTGCTTCAAAATATTATTAAAAAGCATTATATACTCAATTGCCCTAATTATCACAAGCAATAGCAAACATACTACATCCAGCATGTTTTAGTGTGGAAATCCATAGCACATTAATGTTTATATGTTTCCATGCACCCAGGTCGTTTTGCAAATTGATAGGTGAGTATTTGCACAACTAGGGATATATTAAGAACAATGTCATTTGTTACTTAAGGGTTTTAAAAAGTGTATCCCTGGAAAAAATCTCACAGCTGAGATGTTATTTTAGCTGCAAAAAAAGAGATAGTGTTGCTTATTGAGCACTGAACACATGGGCACATATTTGCTGTTGTGAAAACATGAACACATATTTTCGTTTTAATAGAAGAGCCACACAACATCCTTTGGTAATCCATTTAGAGTGAGATTTTTGAAAATTTACCACGCATTGCTTCAAGTATGATAATACATAATTTTAATATGAAAGAAATGTGAAATAAAAATTTGAAAACCAAGTGCAGTGTGCCATACCTCAGGACACACAGTGCAGAGTAAAACTATGTTAAACATGAAATTAATTCTTATTCATGAGGTTACCACTAAAGGGATTATTCTTCCAAGCCTATATAGCAGTATCCTTTCTTCTTTTAAAATATTTCCAGAACATTTTAAAGATATTTTACATTGTTCATGTATTATATAGTTCATCTATAAAACACAAAACATTCACACATGTACTGAAAACCTTTAGTTATTTAAAAAACCACCACAACAGTAAATGTGCTTTCAACTCCATCCACAGAGTACTGCCTAACATTGAATCCAGAGTCAATCATCTTCATGGCTTTGAAAGTACATGTAAGTGGCCTATGGCCGTGAACTTATTATAAGATTATCAAATGGCAGTGAGGGCATATGAACGATAGTGGAAAGCCTGTTTCTTCAGATGAATAATTTCCAAAAGTATGACCTATACTCTTCACACAGATTTTTAGAAAATGCCATCAAAGAATGTGATTTCAAAGACACACGTATGCTGGGATGCCTCTGACATATTTAGCAACCTCAAACTACCCTATGTAACTATATAATAGAAATAGTCCCTTAAACACAAATATCCCAATAGCTAATGTTAATTACTGACTAGCTGTAACAAAGCATACGGTATGAGGATGTATGGACAGCTTCTGAAGACTATCATCACTAACAAAGCAATCCCATCTCTTTCTCAACAAGGCAATTTCTTCCCTATGCTAGGTCCTGTCCTCTGATAAAACTTCTCAAAGAATTGGTGTTTTCCTCGAAACTGATGCCTACAGCCCAACTGAAAAACAGGGGCGACATATCCATGTACTGTAGGAGCTACTCCGCTTAAAAGGATGTCGATATCAGTCCTGTTGTTATGCCATTGTTGAATTTTCAATTGATAGTTCCACAAGTCAGAAAATACATCTTGGTTCACAAACACTGACCGATATATGTCCATGTTGATGTTGGCATTTCTTAAATGACATTTAATGATCAAAATCTAGGATATATGTGTTTGAAAGTAATGAAATGTGAGAACCAAGCCCACGACTACCTTCTTTCTCTTGCATCACTTTCATGTAAGTGTGTGGAGAAAGAGAGCAGTAGTGATGTGGTTGATCTGGCCGATGTAATGCTGAATGTCACTGGGAAGGAAAATGCAACCCGCACTAAACAAGAGGCAGTTTCTTCACAGAGGGTGGGAAGATGAGGTCTGAGCCTTGAGCCCTTTACGAAGACAGTGCTGATGATTCAGCATCATTGACAAAGATGTGGGATTTGAATAACAATTAGGCAGCTCTCAATAAGGTAGAAATGAAGCTTTACAAACATCTCCATCACCCTGGCTTCTTCCCCTAATAAAACTGCTCACGATGTCTTTGTTACTCATAGATATTTTTCAGTTCATATCTTAAAGAGTAAGTTATATCTTATTAATGATACTGTGGATTACAAACCTCTCTCTCTTACTATCTCTTTTTCTCTTTTCCTCCCTTCCCTTTCCTTCCCCCTTCTTGCTACTGTATTAATTTTCTTATATTTTATTTCACAGACTAATCAACTTATCAATAGCAAATTTTTCAGGGTTCAATTCTTGGTCTTCCCTTTTCACCTCTTTGTAGGATCTTTTCCTCGGACATTCCCTTGTATTATCTCCTTACTCTCTCTATTGAACACCTGTAATATTATTTTGGTTTCTCTCTTAGAGAACTGATAATGGACCTTTCTTACATTACTAGTATTTGTGTCCCTATTATTTTTTAGACTGTAAGCATTTCAGGAATGACATTACTCCCAAGAATTTCAATTTCATAAAATTTTCATTCCACAGAGGGCATAGTACAGTGCCTTATCATGTCTCCTGAAAAATATCAAAGCTTTTAGAAATGAGCAAATAATTAGAATCCCATTATTCTGAAAAAGCATTTTCATTTGATTATATAGTCATTTTAGAGAATTGCTTTGTTAATGATTTTTATTGCTGAGAAGACCAAATCAAATTCTTATTTTTGCCAAAGGCTAAACTTACTGGACTTTCTCAGCTTTATGGGTTACAACATTTTCTGTAAGAACTCTCTCCTTACATGTTCAAATCCCCCACCTGAAATGCCTTCCACCTCCAATTGATTGTGCCGTAAACATTTCCTGTTCAAATTCTTGCTTGTACTCCATTGGAGTGTCCCCCAGTCCTTCTGGGTAAGTTTTTCTTATTTTCCATAGTCACAATAATTTATCACTTAATTGGCATTTAAGAATATATTAGTGAGAATTATTGAAGTGTCCATAATGTTACAGCAACAGAACTTTTCCCCTGTATATCAAAGAGGGAGGGAACAAAGTACTATAATTAATTGACTCTCAAGCACAAGTTTTATGGATTCGCATCAAAACTATTTTTCATTTCATCTGAGTATGTAAGAAATAAAAGTTGAAGCAGTGTGATATGATGCTAAAATCATTTACATTAGTTTTTGGATGGATAATGATACTTCTGACTCACACGAAGGCAGTAAGAGCCCAGTGCTTTGTGTATAAGTATTTTGTTTGGATATACTTAACTATAGATGAAAAGTGAACATATGCATAAAAGTATTCCATTTTAAAATGAAATCTATATGACCATAAAAATGGAACAAATATTGCCTGATTTCTTATACTCAAATGGCAGTATATTTATTAACTTCATGTGTTACATTAATCAGACTTAAGTATGGTAAGTTTTAAACATTCACATGGTAAGTACATAGCTCTTAAGTTTCAACAATGCATGTTTAACTTTCCTAATTTACATCCAAATTTTCAGATGAATATCAAGGTAATGAAATATCAAATCCAGTTCATAGACCTTGAGTGAATTCTTTTCTAAAGATGAATACACAGAGAGTAAATAAAGATATCACTTGGCTAACGTCACTGATGCATGTGAGATATTTTGAGTAATAATAATAAACTAGGCCCACGTGATAGGAGTTAGAGCAAACCTCTCCATGTCTCATAATATTTAATGCATCTTACATAGTAAACGGGGAATTTAATTAGGCTTTAGTTTCTAGAGCAGTTCAAAACTAGTGTAAGACTATGATAAGAAAGCTTTAAATACTGTTTTTATTCTTTTGGCACCAAAATCATAAAAGAAAACCACAATTTGTGTTGATAACTCAAAAGAAAAAGGCTAAGTATAACCTTCCTATATGCATATAGAAAACTAAGAAGCACTTAATGGTGAAGAAAAAAAAGACATTCTTGGCCTTCAAAGAAAGAATATAAAACCCCCTGAAAATATTTTGGCATTTCTTACATTTTACTGACATAATGAGGAGAACATTTTTTATGCCACAATATGAGGACACTGGCAGGTCAGATTAGACTGACAGGGGTGGCTGGTTGAGAGGACAGCGCTGTTGTTTTATGTGTGGTGGTGGTAGGGGATGAATTGGTTACATTTCTTTTGGGCCCCATGTAAGTGGGGCAAGAAGGGTCCCTAGGCCTACAAGTGGCTTGTGGAAGGTCACAGAGCATGAGTAAAAGAAGAAGAATGCCAAGGGCCAAGCAAGGCTCGTACGATCCCTTACCTATGCCCTTTCCAAAGACTTCCAAAGGCTGAATTTACTACACTCACTGAGTTCCTGCCATCAGTGGATGTTTTACAGAAAATCTGTGAAAAGGTGCTAGTTTGTGCACGGGTGAGCCCAGAGGAGAAGGAAAACTGAAGCACCAAGCGAGAAGTCATAAACCATAGAGGGGAATCCGGACTATCACAGGCCATGAAATTACAGCATTTACTGATTAAAGTAAATCTGAACTAATACATATTTTTAAATTATGATGCTAACACCTCTAAGAAGGGAAAGGGAAAGGAAAGGAGAAAGTATATACTATCTATATAAACCAATTTTTGAGTAACTATGTTGATGACAGAAACAAAGAATGATTTCATATTAACCTCAAACTACTCATGATCCAAAATTTCACTCTTTCCTCGGCAATAACATTTACATAACTACCTTTAATTTCCTTGTGTTTACTCTTTCTAAAGCTCATGTGCATACATTATTTCATATGGTCCTCACACACATACAAAATCCTTACATTAGATAATGCCAGCATGGTTATTTTTATTTTAAAGATATGGGTGCTGATTCTCAAAGATCAATGACATGTCCAAGTTCACACAGGGCTTAACCTAGGACTTGAACCCAGGCTTTCCAAGTTCACACTCCTTTTGTTCCTTCAAGCAAATCTTTACCTTTTAACTTTAGGAGTACAGAAGAGTTGTAAAATCAAACTGAACCTCATTGCTTCTTGCTTATTGTCTACTTGTGATTTTCAGAGGAAGCTGTCAAATTCAGAGGTGGTATACAAGTAACTGAACTAAAAAAAATGAAAAATGTAATTACAAAACATGGTCGGAGTCAACACTCTTTGATGTAACAAGTAGGGTAGGGAAAGAAAAATAACTAAAGTTTATTTTTAGTTGTCACTAGAAGTTTGATTCCTCTTTCAAAGTGCTTAAATTATAAATATTAGATCCTCTGTCTATTGCCTAAAGGAAAATAAATTCAATAGTATATACTTTTTCTTTCAAGTTCATACCTATTATAAGATAATACTCAATCCAAATTGTCAAAATAATGGCCTGATAGGGCACATTCCAAGAACTCCTACAATATCTGTCTATTAGATGAAGTGCTTAGATGCACGGCCCAGAAATTCTACATTCCTTTCTAAGAAATTCTGATAGGAAAATCACATTCTTCAGCTGAAAAGGAAAGTCTCTGTGCATGTCACTTGCACTTGCAGAAGTGACATGACTGCCAGAAGACTCAGATGTTGCTCTTAATAAGGACCCCTGCCGCTGCTGCTCGATGTGATTTATCACCTGCACATCTAAGTGGGAGGAGGTCAGATCAAACAGAAAAAGCCATTCGTTGGGAAGTGGCATTTCTCCTTCCACGGCCAGTGCTTTAAAACATAGTAATCCATCCTTAATTAATGGCTGTCTTTTGTGTCACTATGATTTTGTTCCTTGAGGTTTCCAATGCAAATTGCTCCTTTCTAATATAATTCTTCGATAACATCACCATCAAGGTTAGAAATGTACCTTTGCAATTAGGAGTCCCGACTCCTCTTCCTTATTGAAGAAATCAGCTACTACATTAAGGTTCATTCAAAGGATAAAGATCAAGAAATTTTTTATTTAAAATACTGTGCTATATATTATTGCTTTTCCAAACTCTAATTTATAGCCAGTGACATTTGTTTACCTAGTCTCTTTCATTAACATTAATGAAGGCATATAAATATTTTATAGGTCTAATAGATGAGATATTTAGCAATGCTTTATTGACTTTCATTATCTTTACAAGGCAGTTCAATAATAAATAGTTGAGGTGTTTAGAATGTAACACCAAACCCAGTTTTACTGCTACTGTGTTTCCTTATCTCTTAGCTGAAATTTATAGCAACTGAAATAAATTTATCATCCACTGGGAACATTCACCTAAGTCAAAGAGATCAAATTTATCTTCTGCATGTTCTTTAAGTATCTCATCAATTTCAGGATGAGATCAATTGGGAGCAATGCTTCTTTGAAAATATCAAATAATTAAGAATAAATATTGCACTCCTTTTGTAATATAATACTATCCATTCTGGTTTCAGATTTTATTTTCAGTTATGGCATTTTAACATATCCCTCCCAGTGTATAATATGTTTTCTTGAGGATATAATTTGTCTTGGAAACTGTTATTTTACTCTAGACACAAACTACAACATGGTCACATGAAGACTAAGTACAAAGTGATGTGCAAACTCACTTATCATCTCCTGTAAAACACACAGAACTGTAATAGTAGAGAGAGATCTGTTTTCTGATTCCTATGCTAACGTTACCAGCTAATATCCCCACATCACATTTAGGGGTCTCTTCCAAAAGCACCACTTGCCTATTTTTTGATATTCAAAGACCCTTGTAATTTGTTATGGATATAAACAAATTACAAGGGTCTGGATTTTTAAAAATTCTAATCTGAGTTTTAAGGGGTATTAATAACATATTTTGTAGAATGCTCCCCAACTTGGGTTCATCTGATGCTTTTCTTATGATTAGTCTGTGGTTTTAGTTTTATGAACAAATATTTCATCAGTGGGGTGCCTCTCTCATCCCCATATGTAAGGGGTACATCATTTCAACATGACACCACTAGGGATATTAACCTTGGTCATTTGTTTAAGGTAGTGTTTGCCAGGACTGTCCACTATAAAGTGACTACTTTCCTTATTCATACTCTATTATTTGGAAATGAGTCATTAATTTCACCCCACCCTTCAGGAGGTGGAGTTAAGCTCCGCATTCTGGAGGAGGTGGTGGTCATCTAATAAGTTATACAAAAGATGTGTTCCTTTTCTCCTGCTCTTATTTTTAAAGTATGATAATACTGATTATCATCACTGACTCATGGTCAATGGTATCTGCTTTTCAGAAGTGAATAACATTCACTTACACATGAGCTTCATCTAGTTACAACAATTTTAAATGAAAGTTATTTTGATAGTCTTACCAATGATTAACCTCCTTAGTTTTCCATTACAAAAGGAAAGTATATTTTCTCTATTAAAACGACTAGTTTTTATGATTTAATGAAAAATGCATCTGAAACTGAGAAACTAAAATATTAATAGACTTGATTACTTGCAATAAGAAAAATAACATTATACTTATTAAATATTATATAGTGCTTTGTACCTCTAACATTTACTATGATACTTTTTATGAATTCTTCTTTAAAAAATAAAACTCTGTGAGGTAGCCATACCTGTGAATACAAAAATGGGCACTTGACCTGGTCCTCTATTGAATTTAATTGTGATTCTAAGAACTTAAACACCTGTCCCTTTAGAAGGTTTATATTGAAAATATAGTCACCTAAGTAAAACTGAAATACAGAGAAATTCAATCAAATTGTTAAATTGGTTACAAGTATGCTTATTATTAGAATCCAAATTGGTTTTACCAACTAAGTTTCATGGGTTTGTTTATTTGTTCTTTCAACTTCTTAGTCTAGCACATATCAAGTCCTGTGTCAGGTGTTAGAGTTGCATTTAGGAAAAACAGGCTGTAAGGAAACGGTTACCTAAGCATCAGATAACCATTTAGGCAGATCAACACAGGAAGCGAACAATAATTTTACAGTGAGTGTGTGCTGCTGTAAAAATGGAAAAGGGAAAATTGTAAAGCACAAAACTAGGAGTGTTTGATTCTCCTGGAAGGTCATAAAAAACTTCTTAAGAAAGTGATACATACTGAGTCTTTAAGAGGAACATCAATCAAAAGAACAATGGGTAAGTAGACATTCCAGCAGAGGTAAAAGAACAAAGGCACAATGATACTCACAGAACAACCACTTTCAGGGAAATACAAAGTTTTCTCATGACAGAATGTGTATAGACATTGCCCATCAGAGGGTGGAGGAAGAGACCTGTGGCTAAATCATGAATGGTTCTATGACATGTGAAGGAAGTTGTACTTTAACCTAAAGGCTAATGAATTCAAACTAGGGAAGTTTTATACAGTATGACCTGGATTGAGAAACGGTCCAGCACAGTATTACTGTAGAGAGGCCAGATAGAATACAATGGCAGTACAGAAAGTACAAGGGCCTAATCATAGCAATGGGAATGAAGAAAGGTGAGTTATTTGCTGAACTGTTTAGAAGACAAATTAACGGGACATGGTGAATTGATTAAACTTCAATAGTGAAGAACAGGTTTCTCTCTGGGAAAAGCTTAGGTAGGAGGAGAATGAGATGACGATTGTTTCAGATAATGGAGATAAATGTCAAACTTGGCTGTGAATATGATTAGTAGGTGATTGTAGATGAAGCTGTCCCCCAACTTATGAAAGGTAATTTGTTCTAGAAAACACTTCTTAGGGCAAAGTGTCAGAAAAATCTGATGCTTCAGTTGTTAGCACACAAATGGTTTAATAATTAAATACAACAAACATATTCTAATATTGTTATTGGATATTAAATCCTCTTCTTCTTCAGAATAAAACTCAAAACAAAGCCAAGAAAAATTATCAAATTATGCAGAATATTATTAAAACTATATATGAGGTCTGTCCAGAAAAAAGTCCAGCCACTGTTAATAAAATGAGAATGGTTTGTGTGACATCAATGTAACATGGAAGCCAAGGAGAGTGGACTGGAATGTGCACCTGTGAACAATGACAACTTCACTGTAATAGTCAGTGGGGGCAGTAGACATTGTTGAGTGAGCACAAGTACTGTGTGGTCATTACATTCAAAATGACTGAGCAAGTAGAGCAAAGAATCTGCATCAAATTTTGCATTAAATTTGAACATCCTTCCATGGAAACTATTCAAATAGTTCAGAAGACCATCATTAGGGACAACTGGTGATCGGCAGCTTCATCACAATAACATGACCATTTGTGTGTCACATCTTGAGCAGAGTTTTTTGGTAAAACATCAAATCACCCAGGTGACTCAGTCCTCCTACAGCCCAGATTTGGCACTCTGTGACTTCTAGCTTTTCCCAAACTAAAATCACTTTTAAACGGGAAGAGAGTTCAGAACAGTGATGAAATTCAGGAAAATATTATGGGTAGCTGATGGCAAATGGGAAAACTATTTGAGGTCCCCAGGTGCTTACTTTGAAGGGGATAGTGACATCATTGTCCTATGTACAAAGTTTCTTATATCCTATATCTTCTTCAATAAATGTATCTATTTTTCATATTTTGTGGTTGGATACCTTCTGGACAGACCTTGTATTTGCAAACTATGTATACCCTTAGGGTTAAGTATGAACACAAAAACTTCAAGGTCCAATATAAAATAAAAGTGCTGGGCCCTTTTTAAAAAGCAAGAGGTGCTAACTAATATTAGAAATGAAAGAGGGGACATCATTATAGATCCCATGAAATTTGAAAGGATAATAGAAAATATTATAAACAAGGCTATGTCAACACTTTTGAGAACTTAGATAAATGGACTGATTTTTTGAAAAACAAAATCTGCCAGAACATACAGAAGAAGTAGACAAGCTAAATGTACTTATATTGGTTAGAGAAATTGAATCAGTAATTAATAAATTTCCAAAACAAAAAGTATCAGGCCCAAATAAATTCATTAGTTAATTCTGCAAAACATTTAAGGAAGAAATTATGCCAATGCTCTACAATTTCTTTAAGAGGACAGAGACAGAGGTAACACTTCCTAACTTATTATATGGGGCCAATATTACTCTAATACCAAAACCAGATGAAACATTTCAATAAAGTAACACAACAGCCCAATATTAGATGCAAAAATGCTCAAAAATTGTTATCAAATAAAATCCAAAAAGGTATAAAAAGAATTATACACTACAACCAAGCAATATTTACCCCAAATATGCACGGATAGTTCAACACTGGAAAATAAATCAATGTAATCCATCATATCAACAACTAAAAAGAAAATCACATGATCTTATCAACAGATGAAGAAAAACCATATGACAAAATTCAACACTCATTCATGATAAAAAGTCTTAGTAACCTACATACTCAGAAAACTTACCTATATTTATACAGATAATATGAAGAATCTACAGCTAACAGCATACTTAATGGTGAGATACTAGAAGCTAATGCAATAAGGCAAGAAAATAAAATAAAAGGCATACAGCTTGGGAAGTAAGACAGAAAACTATCTTTGAGTGCAAATAACATGATTACCTATAAAGAAAATTTGAAAGAATAGACAAAAATCTCCTGAAACAAATAAGCTATTATTTCAAGGTTGTAATATACAAAAGTCAATTGCTTTACATTATATCAACAATGAAAAACTGGAATTTGAAATGAAAAACACAGTACCATTTACATGAGTGAAATACCAATGTGTAAATACCAATGAAATACCAATGTGTAATCTAGCAATATATGTAAAAGATCTGTACGGGGAAAACTACCAAGCAGTGCTGAACAATATAAAAAATAACTAAATAAATGAAGGGACTTTTCACATTCATAGATAGGAAGGAAATCTTAATATTATCAAGACATCAGCTCTGCTCAACTTGATCTATAATGTAATTCATACTCAGACTCAGGAAGTCAAATGAACCCTTAGAAAAATCACATCTAGAAGTAGAACACAGAAAACAAAGGAATCCATTAAATTTTCTCAAAGTGCTGAGATAAAGTATATCTGTCAACCTAGAAATGTAGACTGTGAAAAGCATTATTTTATAATAATGGTAAACTAAAGACATTTTCAGATACAAATTGAGACAATTTACCAAATACATAGTCTCACCAAAAGAACTTCTAAAGAATGTGCTTTATAAAAAAAGTTATTGAACCCAAAGATATGAGAAACTTGCATGGATTTAAGCCACTATTGATTATATGAAATAAAATTATCTAATATTTAGGGAATAAGAATGCAAAATCTAAATATGATAAATGATACATGAATTACAAAGGAGTAATTAAATTTAAAATGTTCTAAGGTACTTATATTTTGAGAAAAAGGGAGAAAAATATTATCTCCCTAGAATTTGTTAAAAATTTCTGATAACATATCTATTATAACCACTGAATAGTTATGAGGTGTAAAACTTTCCAACTAGAGGATTAAAAAAAACTGAATGATGTAGGGACTTAGAGGTTACAAGTAGAGTTAAGTACATTTGCACAGAGGCAGGAATAAACATAGTGCGTTGAAAATAATATTTACTGAATAGTCACTTCAAAAATATTTATGTAGCTGAATCTGTAGTGGGAAAAAAGAAACTGGATATAATTTTCATTTATATCAGAAGAGCAGTGATACAAGCTTAAACTGCTGTGCATTCATTATGTGGCTGTTGTAACACAAAGTATCAGTCAACATATGTAAACACTGTGAAATCCAATCTTCTTGTTCACTGAGCTTCCAGGAACAATTGCAGAACTGCAGCCTCACAGGAGGCCAATTATTGCAATGTAGCCTCTAGGCTCACATAATCACAACATCTGTAAAAGTCCCCTTCATGGATGGTTTACAGTAGATTTTATTACAGCTTTCATGTTGTACCAGAGGCTTTAGCACATACTGTGCTAATAATATCAGCAAACAACCAATTAAAACCAGATAATCAACAGTATTACTTTTATCTGGAAATAATTTATGAGGTTCAAATATATTTAATATGATACAAATGATTTATCTTTTACATAACAACTTAAAAGCTACTCATCCACTAACTTTACATATTTTGGAACACAAATAAACACGATTGGACTATAGCATTCGACTTTGTAATTCTAATATGAACATGTTATGCTGCTAAAATGATGATAAGCTACAAACATATCTAAAATAAAATTATAAATGTCACACAAAAAAATAAAAACAAATTCTTCAGGCAGTGCCTGAAGCTTTAATTGCTGTTTGTAAAACTTGAGAAGAACTTCAATGACGTAAAATACTTTGTAAGATTTTTATAGTCAATTCTTAAAAAGTAAACCCATTTCTAAATACAAAAGTTACCCTAGGTTTTCATTAATGAAAGGTATTTCATGAATGGTTGAACAAGATATAAAAGTGAATATGTTTTTCACGTGGAAGGAAAATCTAAAATCTGTTCATCTAAAGTTGAAAAGATATCATACCTTTGACTATTACACTCTGTTCAATATACAGAAACACATTTATATAGAAACACACTTTCTAGAACTTATTTTAGAAGATGCTGTTAATATGGATTTTTTAAGTAAAGGTCATTATCTCATGTAAATATAGAGTGTGTCCTTGAGATTTATTAACATGTGAATGGGAGGTAATACTATGAAAAGAGTTGCTCATTGACAAATTCTAAATGCCTCTTACTTTAGCCACAAACACACTTCGAACCATTCTCCATTTTGATATCATACTCACCCCTCTAGCTAACGTCTTCCCCTTGCTCAAAATTCTTTATTGTGCCACTGTCACTGACCAAACAAAAAATCAAAACACTTGGGTGCAGTACATAAGGCCACTACTCTAAATTGCTTTCATACCATCCTTTACAACTGTTCCTTCAACACCAGCTATACCCCAACCCCGCTGGTGGCCAAGTCATTCCACAGCCAGACGCGTGCACATGCCGTTATTGCTGCCCCAGGGCCCTTCTCCCGTCTCTGTCCTCACCTTTCTTACCACCTTTATGTAACTTTCAGGTTTCAGCTAAAATCTCGCTTTTCAGATATTTCTTGGCTATCTGTATCTCCATTAGGCTGAGTAAGATGCTTTCCCCTTTGCACACATAGAAACGAAAAACATTTCACAGTGTGCTGTTGTGGTCATATGTGTAGCATGCATGATTGCATGTCTGTATGTACATGTGTGCACATGGTGTATGTGTGTTTGTGTGTGCACATGGACATCTGTCTATGTATGTGCACGTGTGTGTGTATTTCTTTGTATTTTTCATGTAAATAAAACCTAAGATATAGCATAGTGCTTGAAAACTGTCTACTCAAAAAATCAAGCAGAGAGATTAATAAGGCTTGTTAGCTCTTCTCATTTAGCATAACAATTAAAAAATTGGCTAGTGTTTATCACCTTTACTCATCCTTAGAACACAATCACTTTAATACAGCAGTATTTGGGGCCAGTCATTAAGTATTGTGTTCCTGCCTTCCGAGGGAAAAAAGGCATTTCAATCATTGCTTTAGTTTTCCTCCAGCTCTTCTCTATAGCTCATTTTATGAGGATTTAAAGACATGGTTTATAAAAAACATGTCAGCTGGAAGGATAACATAAAACATGCTTTCTGAAGTAGTTACAATAGGATAATAATTGCATGAAGAGAAGTCAGATTTTACAAAGCTCTTAAAAAATCTTAAATGGCATGATCAGTTATTCATTATACTGTTAAATTTTTATTTTTTCTTCCTTCCAATCAAAAATCAGAAAAAGAGCATAGAAAAAACTCTGTAAATTTTCATTTTAAACACATTATTACTAATTTATTGCTCTAAGGGATGTAATGTAGTTCATGATCATTCAATCTTACTTGAAATCTTAGAAACTGAATGTCTGACATGAAGGCAGATGTCTATGGACTAACAGGGTCAGTATTTGACAACACAATTGTCTCTGTCATTAAAGTCCAAGTGAAATTAAATAAATGATATTCACAAATAACTATACTATACTATAAAATTATACTATAATAGTATACTATAGTATACTATACTATACTATAGTATAGTATACTATATACTATAGTATATAGTATACTATATTATAGTATAGTATAGTATAGTATAGTATAGTATACTATATACTATAGTATATAGTATACTATATTATACTATAGTATATTAGTATACTATACTAATACTATATAGTATACTATACTATATTATAGTATAGTATAGTATAGTATAGTATAGTATACTATATACTATAGTATATAGTATACTATATTATACTATAGTATACTATATACTATACTAATAGTATAGTATAGTATACTATACTATAGTATACTATAATAGTATACTATAGTATACTATATACTAAAATTTATACTATAAAAATGGGTAAGTGAGAGAACAAAGAGAAGGGAATAAAATTATAATGATTTTATGTAGTTTCTCATGAAAACATCAAAAAGACAATCAGATCAATATCCTGAAATATTAAAATCTAAATCTTGATTTCATTATAATTTCAACTCCAGCCTTCTGGAAAATACACTATTTTAAATGAAGCAACTAAATTTCAAAATATTTAAGTAAGTTTCCCTGGTTACATAGTTTATTATGTCTAAATTAGGAAAAACTATGAAAAACAGAACAAGGATTTCAATAGGCTAATATATTACACCTTAATATAAGGAGAAATTGTTTGAAAGTATATAATAGTATAGAAATGATTAATGATAACCCTAAGACACAGTTTTAGAATACAGAAATTTGTAGGATAATGTGTAAATCATTTTATCAAAAGATAATAATAGAAAAAATTAAAAAACAAACATTCATTTTTGTGAGAAACATAGATTTGCAAATAGGTAAATATGGTATAGAAAAAAACAGATTCATTAACAGAAAATGGTTCAGGGACTTATTAGTTAGAAGTTCACTATCCAGAAGAAAGATAAACTTTATTTCATCATTTTTTAGCCCATACAGATATAAACTTTTGATGTCCACATCCAAATCTGTTGCATTATTTTAGGATACTTCCTCATATAATTATGAATATGCTTTAAAATTATAGAGACCCAGAAAACACTTGCTCAGCCTTGACATGTGTCAGTGGGACACGCCAGTCAACAGCAATATGAATAGCACTTTTTACCAGTCCTACAGGTGACCGCCTACCTATGAAGAACAGCAAATTAGACTAGGTCAGACCTAACAAATGCTGTACTATGTGGTAAGTTGCTTAACACTAATGAATAGTTAAAATAGATTTGGTTTGGTGAGGATAAAAAATTAAGCATAGATGTCTATGTATTTGGTTTGTATAGTCATTTCTAGAGAAAGCACTTCAGCTACTGCCGACTTAAATTTTGGTTTTGAAATAGATTTTCTTAGTCTTTTTTAATCATGCATTCTATCAAAAAGTAAGAATGCTATGTTGCACTCGGTTTGATTCCCTTGAAGAAAGACTTTTTCCCTTGAGTAGTTTAATTTAAGTATATAGCAGCAGTCTTTCATTTTCTCCCAGACTGCTTATGACACAATAGATCTATTCCTTCTAGACTGTACGAACCTTAAACACCTATGGCGTTATAGGGAAGTGAATCCAATTGTCCTTAGTAAGAGGCCGGAACATGAGCAACTTAACTGAATAATAATAATTATCTAAGCCCGAGTTTCATCTCAAGGAATACACACAGATTACTTTTTATCCCAGACAGAAATCTAAGTAGTTTGACTTTGTAATGATCTAGCAAAACATATTCTAACAATGGGGTGTCACAATATCTATTCAGTGACACTGGACTCTGAGTAAATATTTAAAAGTAAAAAAAAAAGCAACTACTTATGTGTGGAAGGACAATGAATTTTACAAGAAGGTTTATGAAATTTCATGCCCCTTGACCTCCTCTTATTACTATTGCCCAGTGAACCTTTTCAAGATGAATGGTGTATATCTTTATTTATGACAGTCCATTTAGCAATCACAGTATTTCCTATAAGTTAGATAAATTGTCCAGTCACTTAACAAAAAGAAAGGCCAACATCAATTGCAGCAAAGGTCACTCTATCCAGTTTGTTCTATATTAAATTGTCATCAGCCCTGACCAGCGATTTCATCAATAACACATCTAACTAGAATGTTCCAAAATTTAGAAGTCAACTGCCTGTCCTGTGGGAACTTTGAAATAGGTAAATAAGACACAACTTTCCAAGGCAAACTCACTGGCTATTGAACCCCAGATCACACGCTATCCAAGAGTCTCATTTGTCTTATAAACTAAATATGACTCTAACTAATAACTCTGTTGATTCAACTCTTGTCCTTATCGAGATCACACAAGTGAATGTCATGTGGCCTTTATAAATACAAGTTTGACTTTCTCTGCCAAACTAACCAAGCAATGAATATATAAAAGAAGCAAAGTCTATTGTGATGCTATGACCTGAATCCAATTATGAGGAGGCTGTCACACAGATCTAGAATGAGGAGTGATCTACAGGAAAACTGACCTGAATTCTTCCAAAGATTAAATGCCATGAAGAATAAGGCAGGCAAAAGGACGCTGGGGGAGAATAAAGGGACAACTCAGCCATGAGTGGGCCTTGGTTCATTCAGGATTAAAGAACAACCACACAGCTAATAATGCCACTTTAAGAAAAATGGGGGAAATTTAAAAATGTGGCAAATTTGTGGCTATGTATTGTGTTAGGCGTGGTAATGGGCTGTGGCTGTATAGGAGAAGGTCTTTGTTTCTAGAAAATGCAACCTGAAATGTTTAGGAGGAAGTATTGTGATGTTTGTAGACAACTTCTAATGACTCGGCAAAGTGAAGTGTATATGTAATGAGCAACTATATGAAGGAATAATGAGTTTATGAATCTAGGGGAAGGCTGTACAGGGGTGCACTGCATATTATTTCAACTTCTCTGTGGGTTTAAGACAATTTAAAAACTCAGATCATGTTTTTCTTCTGCTCAAAAACCTATACTGCTATGCTGCTTTGCTCTGAATTAGACCATTCTTTTCAATGGCCTACAGGACCCAACATGATCTGGTTTCTTTGCCTGGAATTTCTCCCCTTTTGTTAATTCACTCCAGCCACACTGGCACATTTGCTGCTTCCTGAACCTATCAGGCACACCTTTGCACTGCCTGTTCCCTCAGCCTGGAACTTTATTCCTCTAGATGTGTTCATTCCTAACTTAGAGACACTTCAGTGAGACCTAATCCAACTACTGTATTTAAAGTCGTAATTCTGCTTCAAGACACGTTAACCTCCTATATATTTTCTGTTTCTCAGATTGTTATGTATTTTCTTACATAGCATTTTCACTTTTATAGTTTGCATTACCCCAAAATAAGCTCCAAGAGGCATGGATTTTTGTTTGATAAAAAACCTACAAGAGTTTCTGGCACATAGCAGATTTTTAATTAACTCTTTTTGAAAGTTTAGTGAATGAAGAACAGCTTTATGGCTTTCCTTGGAGTTAGAAAGGAAAAGATCTACATGAGATTTTGTGGTGGAACACAGTTGATTAGGAAATAGAAAAGTCCAAGAAGGAAAGAGAACAGCATAGGAAGAGAGAAGCCTCAGGTGGGGAGATCCAAGGAATACAGAACAGGAATGAGAAATAACCTCAAGATACCTTAGATATTTGTTCACTTTTTAAAAAGGATTTTATTTATTTATTTTTAGAGAGAGGGGAAGGAAGGGAGAAAGAGAAGGAGAGAAACATCAATGTGTGGTTGCTTCCCATGCACCCCCTATTAGGGCCCTGGCCTGCAACCCAGGCATGTGTCTTGACTGGGAATCGAACCAGCAACCCTTTGGTTCATAGGCAAACACTCAATACACTGAGCCACACCAGCCAGGGCTTGCTTACTTTTACAATACAAATGAAGAACTGAGAGGGAAATTAAATAAATATATTAACTATTCTTTAAATATTTTGTAGTATGAGAAAGCTCATTCATAATCAAATGATTTCACATAAATGTAATCCAGTGAAATGTGCATGAAATATTTGATAAGTAATTTGCGAGAAATGTTCAAAATTTAAATTTAAAAAACTATACTTTTCAGACTATTTAGTATCCTAATCCAATGATATATCTATGCTAATGTTGAGATTGGTATTACCTGCCTTCAAACTTCATCTGCAAAAGAGTATGGGTCCTATCAAGGGATATTTGCGATTGGAACCATAAGCTTGTCATGAGGCAAAATCACCTAGTCAGTTCTCCACATTTCAAGTGCTGAATAAGCCAGCTGCAATCATAAACTGCCCTGATGTCACAGGAAATATATAACCAATGGTGTGCAATGCATACTCATGGTCAACATGAAGTCATTTAAACTTGCCGCGAGCGGAGAGAGATGGTTAGGAATCTTGAGGATGGAAGGCGTGGCACTCAAAGGCTCGTTTTTGGATATGCGTTGCATTCTCACTTTTCCTAGGTACTAGGGTTACTTATTTAGGAAATTAGTGATGGGTATGATCAAAAGTGATCGAACTCTATCATATGGTTTTGAGCTCAGGGATGGACCCCTTGAACAAGAACATGGAGATCATGGTTTCATTAAAAAAGTGTTGAGAGATTTTCTGTGTGTTTAATATATCTTAGTTTTTTAAAAGATAAAATTAGGAAAATTATCATGTATTCTTAATTTATAGTATAAAACACTTTGTTTCCAAAGCCTTATCTAAGAACATGATATTTAAGGGAAAATGTATATTTTCTATTACACTCATGGTTTACAAATTTTCTAGAATGCGATCAACCTCAACATCCTAAGAAATGCAAAGCTTCCTACTTTTAAACATATGACCTATCATAATACAGTTAATGGATTTTTAAATAATCACTGTAGACCAGCCAATTCTGGAAAACTAATTTCAAATATATTTGTTAGCAAACAATAGTTAATTATTAAACAATCAATGTGGTGGTCCCTTAGTTGGGATGTAAGGTGAGTCAGAGGTTATCACTAGGTTGCCATTTGACAGCAGCTTGTGATGATAAATGAATTTAACTAGAAATTTGTCTCTGTTGTATAGTAATCTATTCCTCAAGAAGTGGTCCTTAGGGAAGCACACTTTTCTAAGCAAAATTCCATTGAGTCTATTTACAAAGTACTATTTACAAAGTACAACCTGCAATTTTTCTTTCTAATTATTTACATCAAGTATTTTTATTTATAAATTTATTTATATCAAGTTGATTTAATTATGCCCAATAAGGATCTGTATATTTAGCTTTACTGACTAGTAGTTTAATTCTAAATGAAAAATATCTAAATGGGTCTTCCTGTTAACTTTAATCTAAAGATATCTTTATGATTACCTATAATATATACCAATTATTAGTTTAATCATCTTGAAAAATTAAATAATGTAAACATTTTTGCAAACTAGATATTTCATTTATATTAGTCTAATCTTAAATTGCACTTCCTGGTCACTATTGAAATTTATGTTAATGTGAAGTATTATGAGATATGTCAAAAGACATGTTAGAATTTGACTATGAATAGTAGTTATCTTAATGTTCATACCACTATTCCACATATGTGCTATTTCTTTCATATAGTGAATTGAAAATTCTGTGAGATTGATGTAAATTTAAAAAATAAAGAATTAAAAAATCCTTGAAGAAAAAAATAACATCAAATTATCATGGATAGCTTTATAAAATTATTTTATTTTTCTATCATTTATTTGAATATTGCCTTATCATATGCAAAGGCTTTTAATCAATAAGAGTGATATTAAATTAGAGTTAATTTTAAGTAATTAGTGTTTAAATAACTAATGTTGCATTCAAAAGCCAGGCCAAATATTTATTTTGCTAATGACAACAATAACATTCCAAGAATTTTATGATAACTGAAATTGCAATAATCTGGTTTAATAATATGTTTGCTCAATGTCTGGTCTTAACAAAATCATTCCATACATGAAATTACACAACGTATTTTCTGCTTGTCTACAGTTAACAGTGTACTTTAAAGACAAGGTTAGTGGGTCCTACAAGTAAGCCTCTATTACCAGCATTCTCCAGGAAAAGGACTAGCATCATCAGTTGGACACTGACAAATGACAGTTTCAATCTGACTTGTGTACTTTATCATTCCTCAGATCTTCCTATGACTCTCTAGTCTACTCCAAAAATTAAATTCAGTATGAAAAATGAATCTTAAATAGAATTATCACAGATAATTCTAGATTGTATGGTTTAAGCAATTTGTTTTAAACATCCAGTATTTTGAGAAAAAATACACATAACATCACTACCTTTTTAAAATATGGTGAATATTTATGTACGATTTTCAAAAAATACTAAAAGTAAGGTAAATATTTATGATTTAGTATTCTTTGTCCTCAAATTTACTGAAAATACAGAAATATATCAGAGCTCTTTTGAGTAAATAAAATTATATGGTATAGTAAAACACAGTATTCTTTGTAAAATATTCTATTAAAAAACAGAGGTAATATATAAAAGAAGAAATGCATTTGAATCTATAAATTTGCCCCCCAAAATCAGAACATTTAAAATGTTTGTATTTTTTGAGAAAGAGAAGGCTAAGAATGAGGAGATAATTTCTTCATACCAGTATCCCATAACACCCTTTTTAATTTTTTTCTTCACAGGCTAATTTGTCAAACCTGAAAAAGATACATAAATTAACACTGACCATTAAAGATTCTTCATTATAGTTAATATAATAAAACATCTTGATGACATAATTTAAGTCCATAAATGTATTTATAACTATTCTCAATTATAAAAATCAGCAATGCCATTTTTAACTAAATGCAATTTTGGTCCTAATTGCATTCTAGGTGCTTCTAATAATAAAGATGAATAAATAAACACAGCAATCAAAGAGTACATATAAAAAAGATAGAATATGAAGGCATTGAAGATGTTATAAAGTGTAGCATGTGGACATTTATACTTCAGTATGTGAGTTGAAATGAAACAGAAAAAATGTGAACTTGCTCATTTAAACCATTGATAACAAAGTGAAGTGGTAGTCATAAAATTGTAATCTATGTTGACTTGGTATTATAAAAATAGCACCATATTACTTTATTCTCATATTATTCTATGCAATTCCAATAAAAATTCTAGTGGTGTTTTTTACCAGAGTTTGGAAAAGTGACTCTAAAGTTCACCTGAGAATGAAATTCCAATAAAGTCAAGACAATTTGGAAGAAGTATAACAATGAGGCTAAACTCTATTTTATAAGAAAAGCTTTTTTAAACCATAAAAGTCCTAGAGGAGAATATAAGCAGGGAAATCTCAGGTATTCCATGCAGCAATATTTTCACTGATATGTCCCCTAGAGCAGCAAACAACATAAAGGAAAGAATAAGCAAATGGCACTTCATCAAAATAAAAAGCTTCTGCATGGCTATATAAAACATCATCAAAATGAAAAGAGAACCAACCGTATAGGAAAACATATTTGCCAATGATACCTTGGACAAAGGTATGATCCCCAAAATATATAAAGAACTCACATGACTCCATTCCAGGAAAACAAACAGTCCAATTAAAAAATGGGCAAAGGACCTGAACAGACGCTTCTCCAAGGAGGGCACAGAGAGGACCCAGAGATATATGAAAGGATGCTCAGCATCACTAGCCATCAGAGAGATGCAAATTAAAACTACAATGAGATATCACTTCACACAGGTCAGAATGGCCATCATTCTTATGTTTGATAAACAAATCAATAAACAAGTGCTGGTGAGGTTGGGGAGAAAAGGGAACCCTAATACATGGTTGGCAGGGATGCAGGCTGATGCAGCCACTGTGGAAAACAGTATGGAATTTCCTCAGAAAACTAAAAATGGAACTGCCTTTTGTTCTGGCAATTCCACTGCTGGAATTATAGCCTAAAAATTCTGAAACACCAATTCAAAAGAACCTATGTACCCCAATGTTCATAGCAGCACAATTTACAATAGCCAAGTGCTGGAAGCAACCTAAGTGCTCATCAGTAAATGAGTGGATCAAAAAACTGTGGTGCATTTACACAATGGAATACTATGCAGCAGAAAGAAAGAAGGAGCTCCTATCCTTTGTGACAGCATGGATGGAACTGGAGAACATTATGCTAAGTGAAATAAGCCAGGCGGTGAAAGTCAAATACCATATGATCTCACCTATAAGTGGAACCTAATCAACAAAACAAACAAGCAAGCAAAATATAACCAGAGACATGGAAATAAAGAACAAGCTGACAGTAACTGGAGAGAAGGTGGGAGGGGATAATGGAGGGAAAAGGGGGAAGGGTTTGTAGGAGCATGTATAAAGGACCCATGGACAAAGCCGAAGAGGGGTAGGATTGAGGGTGGGGGGTGGGGTGAATGGTGGGAGGAAAATGGAGACAGCTGTACTTGAACAAAATTTAAAAAAGAAAAAAAGATAAGATTACAAAAAAACTATAAAAATTAACACTGATACTCATGTAGCAATCAAGAATATTAGTGAAATAAAATTAAGAGCTTAAGTAAGACTCAATATACCTAAGAATTTTATTATTATTATAAAGCTCCATCACATGTTTGCTGGGAAGTAAAAGATTAAATATTTTTGAGATATTAAAAGATACTTCCTTAGAGTCTGTGATAAATTCCAAAAATAAATTGAATTGAAAAACAATAAATAAATTGAAAAACAAAATAAATTCCAAATAAATTGAATGGTTAAATATAAAATCAGTACTAAACAACAATAGTCTTAGGAGAAAAATTTAACAATCATTATAGAAAGTGAAAAATGACCTCCTGTATATGAAAACAATTAATTATTACACAAAGGGAAAAATCAATCACATTTGAATGCCTAAGACTTTAAATTTCTACATGGAAAAAATCATTTTTTAAATATGAAAAAGAAAAATTACATGTAAGATGACTAATAAAAAGCCTATTACTAATGATAAAAAAACTAACCCACAAAGAAAAATGAACAAATGGGTATAAAGAGACCATTCACAAAAATATACACATAGGCACAAGTAAATAGACAGAAATTATAAATGAGATAAGCTTACCTAATAATAATCTGCAAATTAAAGTAGTATACTGTTTCAACAATAAGAGTACCCCAACTTAAATAATAATAATAGTATATATTGGTAAATATTTGGTAAAAGTGGCACTCACATCCTGTCAGGAGGAATTTAAATAAGAATAATAATATGTAAAACAATTTGCTAAGAATAATACAATTAGCTTTGCCTTTATGCCAATAAATCTCTAACTAGAAATGTAGTCTAAGGAAAAAAGATATAAAACTTAAGTAAAAAATTATTTACAACACTATTATTTGTACAAAAAAAACAACAAAATAAATACATCCATTAGTATGGTTATTATTTAAAAAAAACAGAAAGTAATAAGCATGGCAAGGATGTGGAAAAATTAGAACCTTGTGTACTGTTGATGGGAATGTAAATGGTACAATCACTGTGGAAAACACTACAGTGCTTCCTCAAAAAGTAGAACTACCCCTGATCCAGCAATATACAGTTTGGTATATCTCCCAAAGAATCAAAAGCAGAGTCTTGAAAAGATACTTGTATGTGCGCGTTCATAGCAGCACTGTTCACAATAGTCGAAAGGTGGAGGAAACCCAAGTGCTCATTGGTAACTGAGTGGACAATTAAATATGGTATATACATACAATAGAATATTAATCAGATTTTAAAAGGAAGGCAATTTTGACACATGCTACAACATGGATGGACCCCAAAGACACTATGCTAAGTGAAATAAGCCAGCCACAAGGCATAAGTACTCTATGATTCCATTGTATCAAGTACCTAGAGTAGTGAGGTACAAAGGCATAGAAATTATAATAGAATGCTGGCTGCCAAGGCCTAGAGGAGGAGGGAATGGGAAGTTTTTATTTGACGGGCACAGAGTTTCAGTTTTGAAAGTTGAAAACAAGTTGTGGAGATGAATTATCTCCAGATAGTATATATATTGGTAAATACGGCACTGGTTGCACAATTGGAACATACTGTCATAGGAACATACACTTAAAACAGTTTACTAGAAACAAGCTTATAGAGGACATTTTGATGGTTGGCAGATGGGAGGGGGTTGGGGAATGGGTGACAAGGGTGAAGGGGTCCATAACTACAAACTGGTAGTTACAACACAGTCATGAGGATGTGAAGTACATCATGAGAAATATTGTGAATAATATGGTAATACATATGTATGGTGTCAGGTGGGGACTAGATTTCTTGGGGTGATCACTTCATAAGTTATATAAACATCTAATCACTATACTGTGCACTGGAACTAATATCATATTGGATGTCAAGGGTAATGAAAATAAAAAGATTCTTTTAAAGATAATGAAAATGAGTTTTATTATGCACATTTTACTACAGTTTTAAAAACTAACAAAGAAATCAAAGTAAATGTCCCACGGATTAATTAAAAATAAGTACAAACATTCAGATAATGACATAGTTACCCACTTTCTACATTTTCCCCTCAAATACCCTCACTTCTGTAATTACAAAGGCACACTGACAGGGCAGATGAATGGGATCCGGTATTCTTTTAAAAGGCAAGTTGTACGTAAAGTGGTTCTCTTTGTGGACCTCGGATGGTGAGGCAGGTGTTCCCTAAGACATGCGGACGGGCACCAGGGAGCTGCAATTTCAATGAAGCGAATTGAAATCAATTCTCTGGATAGCTCCACTGGGGGGAAATGCCTCTCTGCAGACCTCCAAAGATCTGAAACACAAAGTGAGGGCATATGCTTCATTTTCGCCTTCGGGGCAGCTAACAAATTTGTAGAAGAAGCTGTTCTAACCACACGTATGAAATTTTCCCCAGAGACAGAATCTGCATATGAAAAACCAGGCCCAATAATAGAACACATCAAGCTGGTGTGACTACAATGCCTGGAAGCAAGATGTTGAAGGCTTTATAATTTTTCAAAATTCCCTAGAGAGAAAAAGAAATTTTTTAAAAAAGCCCTCCCTTTATTATCTGGTCTCTATTCACAACCTTATTTGCTAATAGAGAGGGTGGTCCATTATAATCAGATCTCGTTTTCTGTTTAATGGCTTTATATAGAACCTACTTTAAATTCATATGGTGGTGGATGAAACGCTACATCATGTTTGTCTCTTGCATTCCTCTGTTTTAATGTTTGCTGTGTTTTGTAAAACTTGGGGTTTTATCAATCTGTACCTTACACCCAATTTGTAAAATTTTTAAAAATCAGCTTCTAAAAGTGTAGACATTTTATCTATGGAATGAACTGATAAAACATTACGGAAGTGCTCTGCAAAAGCCAAAAACACATTCTGACAATTAATACAATTGCTTTCATATAAAAGTCCTAACATCATAAAGTTTGAAAGTACTTCAGAGCTATTTAAAATCGTGAAGCATCCATGCTTAGTGGTTCTCTCTCGAGCCCAGTTTAAATTTAAGGCATTTCAGCCATCAGTGGCAACCACTATATGGAGACCTGGAGAGCATTATGCTAAGTGAAATAAGCCAGTTAGACAAAGACAAATAACATATGATTTCACTCACATGTGGAATCTAATGAACAAACTGAACTAACAAGCAAAATAGAGACAGACTGAGAGAGCAGGCTGACAGCTAAGTCGGGGGAGAGGAGAAGGGAGGGACTGAACAAAAAGGAAAAAGGACTCATGGACATGGACAGTGTGGTGATTGCAGGGGTAGTATAAGGGGACTAAATGGTAACAGAAAAAAAATAAAATAAAATAAAAAAGAAACACTGCAATAGATTTTGCAATTGATTTAACATCAAGAAGTTTAACTATCCTCCATTTGCTCAGTCAGGCATTCATTGTGTCTGTTTTGAATTGCTATAAAAGCATCAAAAGATACAATCTACCATTTTTGAGGACAGAATGGAAAGTGATGCTTGTTTTGCATGACAGCAAACCACCAGACATAATGTACAAGGTATAAAAATGCAAAAAGTAATATAAATTGCTCAGCTCAATTTCTAAAAAGTCCAGATTCTTTACAGGATTCAAACTTATTGTTGTTTCTACCAGCAGAAGGGGGGCATTTGATGCCACTTGATAGCATTTTCAAGAGATTTACTAACCATCCTTATCACAAGGAGTCCTAAATTTATTAAAGAGAACACCCACATGCACAATAACACAAAGAACATTAGCACCACCAGATCCAAACTCCAGCAGGAAAGGCCATCATTCTTCCATGATGGTGTAACAAAAGCCATGGTTCAAAGGTAAATTAAATATACACATATGCACATGCACACACACATTGATTTCTTGAGCCAGTATGATGCAGTGTATTTAGTATGATTCAGAGTCTTCACCTACATGGGCACGTCCTGGGGGCTCAGAGCAGGGGATGGAGAGGGTGATGCCTCAATCTCGCCTGTTTGTGTGTCTTCCAAGTTCCCATGTTCATCTAGGATAAATAATCAATTATAGAATTCCCTATGACTTAAAACCCACATATAAAGACAGCATTAATGAAGTCAAATTCACTGAAACTATATTAAATAAGTAAGACTGAAAAGGAATGTAATAACTAGTGTGGAAATTATGCTTTGGCAAACTTTTGAACTTGGTTAATTTTTTTTTATAATCCTCAATATATCACACTATGGAAGCTGTTAAAATTGTACTTGCTCCTACAGCAAGAAAAACTTTCTCTGTGCAGTACGTTCATTAACAGATCTGAGGTGTCAGTTTCTAGATGGAGTTTTTGGAAAAGCAGATTAAGTAGATTCTTATTCCCAAAAGATTAAAACTTCCTCCTTACACGTTTAACATTTTCTTCAAAAATAATCACCAGATAATGCTCTAGTTATGACTAACCAAGTGGTAACACTTAATCAATAGGAATTTTTCTTTTCATATCTACTATTAAAAAATTATACCTGGTTAATAGGTCCAACAAAGTAAAGAACAAGATATTGAGTCTCTATTTTTGAAGAGATCAAACTGAATGGAAACTGAGACAGAAAGATGGGGAATGGAAAAAGAAGAGTACTTTTATTTTTAAGAAAATTCACCAGCTTAGAAATAAAGATATCTTTAAAAACTAATGAAGCACTTTAAAATTTGTGAAGAATGATATTTATATTCAGAAATCACAGTTCGATCCTTATGAGAGGGTACCCCCCAAAACAAGAATTTATTTATAAAGAACTGTGTATTTATTCTTACATGTTTAAACTTCAGTCACCTTCAGAGTATTTTCCACTGATGCAATACACCTATCAGGACATTTTTCCCCACTGCTCAAAACAGTTTTTGAACTCATTGATTTTTAACATATATTTTACTGATTATGCTATTACAGTTGTCCCAATTTTCCTCCCTTGTACCCTTCCACCCAATAAACATATTTCCTCCACCAATCCTACCCCTTCGCCCATGTCCATGGGTTGTGCATGCAAGTTCTTTGGCTTTTCCATTTTCCATATAATTCTTAACACCCCTTGTCTATTTTGTGCCTACCAGTTATGCATCTTAATCTCTGTACCTTTCCCCCATTCTCTCCCTTCCAAATCTCAGCTGCTAATCCTCCAAATGATCTCCATACCCGTCATTCTGTTCCTATTTTGGATGTTTGCTTAGTTTGTTTTTTTTTAATTCAGTTGTTGATAATTGTAAATTTGTTTCTGTTTTAATGTTCATAGTTTTGATCTTCTTTTTCTTAAATATGTCCCTTTAACATTCCATGTAATAATGCCTTGGTCATGATGAACTCCCTTAGCATTATTTTGTCTGGGAAGTGCTTATCTGCCCTTCCATTCTAAATGATAGCTTTGCTGGGTAGAGTAATCTAGATTGTAGGTCCTTGCTTTTCATCACTTCTAATACTTCTTGCAGGTCCCTTCTTACCTGCAAAGTTTCTTCTGAGGAATCATCTGATAGTCTTATGGGAACTCCTTTGTAGGTAACTCTCTGCTTTTCTCTTGCTGCTTTTAAAGTGTTCTCTTTATTTTTAACCATTGGCATTTTTATTATGATGTGGCTTGGCACGGTCCTCTTTGGGTCCAATGTGTTTGGAATTCTCTGTATGTGTATTTCATTCACCAAATTAGAAAAGTTTTCTTTCACTATTTTTTCAAATAAGTTTTCAATTTCTTGCTCTCCTTCTTCTCCCTCTGGCATGCATATGATTTGAATGTTAGTACATTTGGAGATATCCCATTATTTGGAGATATCCCATTATAGTATATCCCATTATACTATTCTCAATTTTTAAATTCTTTTTTCTTCTACTGTTCTGGTTGAATGCTTACTTCTTCCTTATATTCCAGATTGTTGATTTGAACCCTGGTCATCCCACCCACTGATGGTTCCCTGTAGATTTTTCATTATTTCACTTAGTGTAACCTTAATTTCTTCCTGGTCTTTTTTATTTTGTTGCCATACTCAGTGAGTTCCTTGAGCATCCCGATCATCAGTGTTTTGAACTCTGCATCTGAGAAGTTGGTTATCTCCATTTCATTTAGTTCTTTTTGTGGTGCTTTGTTCTATTCTTTTAATTGGGCCATATTTCTTTGTCTCCTCAATTTGGAAGCCTAGCTGTATTTGTTTCTGTGTATTAGGTAGAGTTTCTTTGACTCCCAGTATTAGTAGCATGGTCTATTATAGAAAAGACACCTGTAAATCATGTGGAGCAGAGATTTAGGTAGTCTCCAGAGTGGAGCAACCTGCTTCACCACTTTGTGGTTCTGTGTGGGGAGAAGGCTCAGAGAGAGAACAATGCCACTGTCTGGCATCTGGAGATTTTCCTGTGTGACTGGAGCCCTTCCAGCTGTTGCCTTTTGTGTTGAATCCCAGGGCAGGTAGGAATGCATATTTCTTAAGTCTGTGCAGGGCCTTTAGGCTGAGTCTCCTGAAAATCTGGCAGTTTCTTACACCACCCCAACCCCCACTGGTTTTTACAGCCAGAAGTTATGGAGATTTATCCTCCCGGTACTGGAACCTGGGTTATGTGGTCTGGACTGAGGTGGGGATAGCTCGCTCCCAAGATATCCCTCCAAATTTTTATCCACCACATATGAGTGTGGGACTGGCCATTCCACCACTGCACCACCTCTCTGTGTCACACTGCGTCTCCGTGCCTTTGTACCTATCTCCATGTCTCTTCCCCTCCTACATGTCTGGATGAACATGTCTTCTTTAAATGTTTGGTTGTTGGACTTACAAACAGCTCATTTTTCTGATAGTTGTGTTTTTTTAAGATCTAGTTGTAATTCATTCTTTGGTTGCACAAGGAGGAGAAGCCTGTTTACCTGTGCCTCCATCTTGATCAGAAGTCCCTGAATTCATTGATTTTGATGCTTTTTAGTGCTTCTATTTTTTTTTTTTGCCTCTTTCACATTTACAAAACATTTCCCTTTGAGAATGTTTTTTTTTCATCCAGGGAAACAAAAAAATGTTGTTCGGTGTTAAGACCAGTTGAGTAGGGAGGATTCCAAAAAAGAATTCCCTGAAGCTGAATGCAGCCTCTCACAACACTGCCACCTGGTACACTGATACAGATGGGTTCCTAGAATACTCACCTAGTGGGTGAAATCTGTACCACAAGGGGACCCCCTACAGAAGATAATTCTGGGTGTTTTGGGGTCCCCCTATTATGTCAACAGGGATAATTACAAGAAAATAACTGCAGACTGTAATTTTTAGCAACTCTTTTCATGTGAATAGAAATTATCACATTGAAATCATATACAGAGAAATGTACTAATGATTCTACAAACTGTAAACACAAACAAAATATATAATATCCTTATGAATTTTTAAACACCATGCAGACTCTACATTAATAATAATATATAAAGTACTTTCTTATACATTATCTAATTTTGTTCTTATATACTAATCCAAAAGCAAGAATATTGATATTCACATATAATATGTGTAAACATAATTGGTATCATTAACTTTTTTACCTAGATGCACTGTAGAGACTTCCTAGGGTAAGTCTTTAGTCAGTGTGAAAAGTAAGGGTAAGTGAAATTAAATGAGTTCCCACAGATCAATCATTAGCACTAGAGATAAGTCTGACACCTAATGCGATGTCGTTTTCACTATACCAAGTTACTTAGATTAGAAAGAAGCATTTGCCCCATCAGTTCTGTTATGAACTACCATTTCAGAACTGTCTACTTCTGCTCAGCGTGAATGTTCCGTCCCTCATCCTTCACCTACCTTAACTATCCCTATTAGCCATTAATTCCTCAACAAGATTTCTAATTAGATACTCTCTCCGATAGAATAGATGCTAGTTTCCAACTCCTTCCCAGATATTTTTATCTTGAGTTTTTTTGTGTGACATATCAAGGTCATGAGGATCAAATTTAGATTTATTATCTGAAATTACTCTTCACCGGTTTGTTTTTGCTGTCTTACTTAAGGTCAGGGTCTTTCTTTGTGCAGAGGCAAAAATTCTCAGAATCATCTGCAAAGCTTCTAATTTACATCCAAGGCTTACTTGTTTGACCTCACATCTTCCCATTCTTCTCCTACCACTCAATGTTTATTTCTGCTTCCACAGGCTAGGCCCTTATCTTCCTTTGAATGAGTTGTTATATTACTTGCTTATTGATTTCTCTACTTCCTTTCCTTTTCAAGTCATCGATCAATGGGTTGCAGAATTAATATGAAACACAGCTAAATAATTTATGAACATACTCTGTGACACATAAAAGGAAATAAAAACTTTGGCCAATTGTAGTTAAACATTTTATCAAATACGTCAGAAGCATGCCCACTAGAAACACAGAGACCGACAAATGACCTGTATCTTCTGATTTCTGCGTCTGTATAGTTTCCTCCCACTGTAAATAAGGCTGACCTATGTAACCAATCAAGTACGGTGCCAATGATGGTGCATGACTCTTGTGACGAGGTCATAAAAAACTTGCTGGTTTTTGCCTTGCTCTTTCTTACATTGCTAGTTCCGGTGGAAGCCTGGTGCCATATTTTGAAGATATTCAAGTATCTCTCCCTATAGGGTTGACTTAGAGAATATGGTCACACAGAGGTCCATGTAGTGAGAAACTGAGGTCCCCAGCCACAGCTGGCTCTAATGTCTTGGGCATGTGAGTGAATCACCTTGGAAGTGGATTCTCTGGCTCCAGTCAAGCCTTCAGATGACTGAAGCTCCCCTAAACATCTTGATGCAACCTCATAACAAGTCCTGTGCTAGAATCACCTGGCTAATCAAATCTCTGGATTCTTGACCTGAAAAACTGTGGGAAATAATAAGCATTCATTGTTTTAAGTCACACAACAATAGATAAATGACCCAGCAATGAATAAGTTACAGAGCAATGATAAATTTTTACACATCAATGGATAAATTAATACAAAAGAGCTTTAATTTTATGGGGAACATTATGTAGCAATAAAATACCCTAAATAGGGAATCAAAACTTGGATGCTAGGTAGGAGAGTAGAAGCATATGCTATATAAAGTACTCTACAAAGTCAGGAGATAAGGAAATGAAAGGTCATTCTGCAACCTTTACTCCCATGTAAAAATCCAATCTAACCTTTCCCCAGAGTCCATTTTATTCCATACACGGTTCATGTGTCTGCTGCAAATGAAACAGATATTACCAAAACCTAGGTGGATCCTAAATTAGAAAGGTCTGTCAAGTCACATGTTCCTCTTGTTGTATACATATTAAACATCTCTTTGAGATACTGAAAAATAAACAACCAAAGTTAATGTAAGATTGGACTCTCTATTGATACTGACCCCAGTCTTCTGTTTTGAGATTCAGTTGTTAAAGAGTTCTGTCTCCAAGAATTTAATGCAAAGGTTATTTGACTATTTTAAGGAGCTATACATTTTTTTAAATGCAAATGTTTCTAATATGTAAGCCAGGCTTTCCCCACCTCTTCTTTGCACATTCTTGGCTGCAGGGGCTTTCCTTTGTATTGTAGCATTTACTACAAAGCAGCACCCTCGCCTCCACCCTCCAGATGCCGGGAGCACCGTTCCTTTCCGCTCTCCATGCCATAATGAAAAATGTTTGCAGATTTCAACAAATGTTCCTGAGAAGACATTTCACCCTTCATAAAGGTCCACTGTTACTCATATAAGGATGCAATGTAATTTATGAGCATTTACTGGAAAAAACACCTCTTTCAACAAGCAGGAATGTTCCCATCTCTTCTGCAGCACTTCATAACCTAAGGATGAAATGGAAAGACAATCCAGAGCCTTCCGTTTGGATTTTCTGATTAAAGAGACTGTGGCCATCTGCCATAGTTATAATAATACGCCAGATTGTCTCAAATGATCACCCTGATGTTAGGAATCAACAAAAAATTTTTTTTAGATGAGTCTATATCTTTACTACAAAGGATAAAGAAGGCTTTTAGTTACACACGCAAAGAGACACATGTATGCACTCTGAAAAAACTAGGCATTCATTCTGTGCACTTCTAGTAGGTGATTACATAAACTACAAAGTTTTTGACTTAGGAAAGAACAAACAATAAGCTTTAAGCACCAGGGATGACAGAAATCACAAACCAAAGTCTTTTGTTGAAACTTTCAAAGCTGAGTGAACAGGAATCACCACCTGAATTAGTGAAAGGTCTTTGTTGCATCCACCAATAGCGAGAGCAAATGTCGGAGACTTTCAGGGTTTCGAAGATGTTACTTTATTGGCCAAAGTTTTTCCTGCGCAGGGGCGAACTCTCCGAACGTGTCCAGAGACACAGTGCTCCTTGGAGCTGCAAATGAGAGTCGCGCCTAACGCTTACAACTAAGGGTTTTTATGGGCGCGAGCAAGCAAGCCGGGCACAGAAGCAAATGTGGCAGTTAGCGATTGGTGCAATCAAACACAGTAGCGGTCTCTAATCGGTGGGACCTCTTGTTGGCGGGCAGACTTTTGGCGGGCTTTTCTTGCTGGCTCTGCCAACATTTAGTACAGGTGGTTATCTGCTTGACCAACCCCTTGTCCCCTAATTTCCTGGAACACTCTTATCCCCTAACTTCCTGGAACACTCGAGGGTGAAGGCTTTTAATTTTCCATCCTGCTATTACAGTCTTCAATAAATTAAGGGCATAATTGTTTTTATTAATGGCCTTAAAAGAGAAATAAAATATTATATTCTCCTACTTATTAGAATTACAGATATGTCTGCCATGAAAAGGTTTGCTGTGGCACCCATGGCTACAGAAAGCAAAGGGATTAATTTTTGCAGTATTAGGGACTTCTGTGCAATATTATAAGACATTCTTTAATGCATGCTAAAATTATACAAAATTTTCCACTTTACTTGAATGACTGACCAGTTGCGAATCATTTACTTGAACACAGGAATCTTGACTGTAACAATAGAAAGACTATGCTTTCTGTTTTAGTTACATTTTCTGCAGAAGCTGACATTGATACAATGATTTGGGTGTGCATAATTTATTTTCTGGTAATAGAAGAAAAACATGGTAGAGGACCAAAAAAGTGAGACACAGAAGGTGGAAGCAGCCAATAAAGGGCACATGGTTAAGCTTGCTGTCACTCAAAGCAACTGAAGCTTAACCCCCTTAGGGAAACTTTGAGAGCCAATAGACAATACAATTCAGAGCCATCCCACTGAGGTGCAAGAGGGATGGGGGTATTTATACACCACCCTCAGCAGCTGTTGTTTGAGTGCTATGGCCAGGAACACTAATTTCCTAGCATTTTTGGCTTCCTCCACAGAGAGTGAAAGCAGAAAAGGTGCTGAGATGAGTAACTACAGCTTGGGGCAATTAGAAGTCACCTAGCTAGAGAGTTAGAGGGGATATAGGCAAGGCACTGGCTAGATCTGCTATGTTACAACTTCTATAAAACGATAAATACAATAGTTTAGAAATGTCAAGGAAGCACTGCTTTTTAACTAGATTTACTACTGTAGTTATAAAATTTGTCTCTCCATATCAAAACAAAAATAAAAACTAAGCAAACAACTAGAGCAGGAACAGAATCACAGAAATGGAAATCTCATGGAGGGTTATCAGTGGGGAGGGGGAGGTACAGGGAATTAAGAGGAAGAATAGGTAGACGGGGGAGGTTAAGAATAGTATGGGAAATGGAGAAGCCAAAGAACTTATATGTACAACCCATGGACATGAACTGTGGGAGGGGGAATGCTGGAGGGCTACGGGGGTGGTACAGGGAGGAAAGGAATAAAGGGAATAAAAAATGGGACAACTAGCCCTGGCTGGTGTAGCTCAGTGGATTGAGTGCGGGCCTGCGAAACAAAGGATCACGGTTCGATTCCCAGTCAGGGCACATGCCTGGGTTGCAGGCCAGTTCCCCGCAGGGGACGCACAAGAGGCAACCATACATTGACATTTCTCTCCCTCTCTCCTTCCCTTCACCTCTAAAGATAAATAAATAAAATCTTAAAAAAAAAATGGGACAACTATAATGGCATAATCAATAAAATATACTTTAAAAAAACAACCCTTTTTTTTCTATGACAAGAATGCAAGTGAAATTAAAAATGAAAAAACAATCATTCTGGTTTATCAGTTAATTAATATAGGCCATAACTATCCATTTATTACTTACTATTCATGTTTACAGTGTTTATTAGTTGCTTTAAAGATGAAGTTATTTTTTAAATCTGTGCAAAATTATAGAATTAACAAATTCAAATGACATGGACAAGTTACCACAACAAAACTAAATACCTCCTCTTCTGAAACTGGGATCCCCCAACCTTGCTAATGGGAGCTATTGTTCATTTTTGCTAGTGATTCCTCCAGAAATCCATTTATATGCAATTTTAACTTTTCGATTGAAATTCTTATGCTTTCTGAACCTTAAGAGGGGCATGTCTTCCATTGATTCAAAAGAATTCTCAATCAATGTCTTTAACATATTGCCATCTGAAATTTCAGTTGGATGCAAGATAATCTCATTTTTTCTCCACGTCTCTTAACTTCTTTCAAAACTTCCAACTATTTGCACTGCATTAAATTTAATTTTACCTACTTCTAGTCAACTAATACTCTATTCAGCCATATGTAATCTCCTAATTTACCCACTAATCTTTTTCTGTTTGTTTTGTTTTGTTTCTAGGTTTATTTCTTTCCCCTTTGAATACATCTGGTCTTCTTGCATAGTATCTTTTTGTGCTCCCAGAACTTTTCATTTTATTTTAAATTTTTTAACCATCCTATATTTAAATTTTTAACCATAAATACAAAAAATTATATTTTTAACCATTTAACATAAGTATATGTTACACTTATTTTTCAAACTGGGCCAATAATTTCATGCACTAAAATTCTTGGTGTTGTAATAATGCCATTTGTAGTTTCTCCTGAGTCTTAGTCATTGGGACTCTTTTGTGTGCATTGGAATTGTAGACTGTGAGCAAATATTCAGACTCTACTGTAAATTCTGGGTTTGTGGTGGCTTTTGTCAAGTATTCTAAGAGATTCGATAAAAATAGCACCACTATAAATTACTTATTACTTTGTTTAGGTAGAGTGATTATTAACTTCAAACATGGAAGATGGAGACCTGTGATTATACTCCTCTTTATGCCAGAGAGTAGCCCTTCCTGTGTCTAAGATAAGTAGGAAGTCTCAATTCAAACTGGCTACTTCTCAAGCTCCATAGCCTTGTCTTCTTTCTTCAGATTTCTCCAATACAAAAGTCCAAATCCCCTGATTACTAAATTTGTAAACTCATCGGGTCAACCTTGGCTTCACTGTAGAATTAACAACTCTGGGTTTCAGTTTCATTTCATTTCTGGCCCTTCGAACTTCCTCTCCAGTCTTTTGAAGAGCTCATCCCTACCTTTAATGTTAAATTATATTTTAGTTCACATTTATATTTTGTAACACACATTATATACTCATGATATGCAAAATATCATTAATTTGATCCATTCATTCCCGTTTTTACTCACTCCTAATTTTCATTGTTAATCCTGTCCCTCAAATATCTTCTGTTCCATAAGCACATTCTGTGCCTCATTATACTTTTATTTCTTCCACATTCATGAAATCCATGATTATTAAAATAACATTTTAATAAGCACTTTGACTTTACTCACATATATTCTCTGTTTCACATTTTAATCTTATTTTTTCAGTTATAAACACTGAATTTATCCCAGTCCCAGTTGAACTTCACACACAGTTTGTGTGTTACAACCAGTTTGCCAAGCCTTAATAAAAAAAGGAATAGGCTAATCTTTCGCTTTATAAAATAACTCTCCAAAATCTCAAATGGGCTCTTAGGGCTAATTTATAATCTCTAATTCATTTTTACTAAATCTTTGAGACTTTTCTGTGCTTCTCCCTGGATTTCATTTCCCATTTCAATCTGAAATGATTTCCTTTAAACTGTTTTATCCATTACAGAGTATCTCTGCATATTAACCCATTTCTTTCTCCTTTTTCTTTTTAAATAATAATTTGTTTCACTTATTATTTCCTCACCTTTTGAATCTTCAATTTTTCCATCTGCAACAGATCTTTCATTCTGTTCTAAAACATTTTAGTTTTTAATACTCATTCCTGTCCTAAAATATATTGTGGCAGATACTCAACCAATTACACGAAAGCCCTTATTAACCCTATTTTCCCTTTCCCTCCTATACAATACAGGCAAGTCAGCCCAATTACTCAATTGTGCATCCTTCCCTGCAGTCACGAATAGTCTCAGTACACGGTTGTGGGCAATAAACTGTAGCTAGAAAACCCTGGGGAGAGATTTCCTCATTATACAGAAAGGCAAAGTCTTGCCAGGAGAAATAAGTTTTGCCTCTCTGCCTCCTCCACTCTTTCTGCATGGAATGTGGTTGTTAAGTCTAGAGGCACAGCAGCTGCGTTGCATTCATAAGTCATGATCTTATAAAAAAGATGCTAAGAAAGTGGAAGTACAAAAGAAGAAAGCACTGGGAATTTGATATGTTGTTCAGCCATGTATTCCTTGGATGTCTCTCCCCACAGTCCTTGCTAATGGAATAATAAGCCACCATTTTTTAAAAAGCACAAGAACAAAAACTATTGTAGTTATACTTTGGTTACTTGTAAGCCAATATCATATTAATAGATACCTTTCTTTGATCTCTCCCTACCCCTGCACCCAACTGACTAAACACTTTAAACTTTAACCTAACTATATATGCTTGGTATTGTCACCAACCATGCATTTCAGAGCACTAGTTGCAAACTGGTGGTCCTCGGGGCCTGTTAATGCCAAGAGTTATTATGCTTTGCTCTAAAGAGTTTATACAGAGTTTAAATTACCAATGCTTAAGCATTAGAGACTGTTAGGGGTTTTTTTTTTTTGGATAGCTGGGTTCATCAAAACAAAAAAAGATCAGGTAACCTTGGACTGGCCCCTACATCCTGAAGCATCCCAACCGTAATTGTAGAATGGCTGCTTTTGAAACTGAAGCAAACCATACAATAGAGAAAGATGAATTGGGCTGGCCAAAAAGTTAGTTTGGCAAGATGGCTCCAGCAGTGCTTAGCTGCCTTTAGCTTCATTCGAAAAATATTTGTCAGACGGTATTGTAACAGCTGTCATATCAGTTGTGCATTAAAAAAAAACTGATCAAAACTGGTGAATTTTTGTGTAGCCATTTTAATATTGAAGATGGAAGAAAATACGCAACATTTCAAGAAAGGTGAAAGGGCAACTGAAATACAAAAAAAATTTGTGCAGTGTATGGAGAAGGTGCTGTGATTGATCGAACATGTTAAAAGTAGACTGCAAGGTTTTGTGCTGGAGTTTCTCGCTGAACAATGCTCCACCACCGGGCAGACCACTTGGAGTTGATAGCGACCACATCAAGACATTAATGGAGAGCGGTCAACATTATACCACAAGGGAGATAGCTGACATATTCAAAATATCCAAATCAATAAAGTCACTGGTGAAAATGAACAATGTGTCTTTTACTTTATGGAAAAAACCTAAACAAACTTTTAGGCCAACCCAACTATTTTCAACCATGATGCTGGATATCCACTTGCAAAAAAAAAAAAAAAAAGAATCTAGACACAGATCTTACACCCTTTGCAAAAAGTAACTCAAAGTGGATCATAAATCTAACTGTGAAACAAAAATGTACAAAACAGCCATCTACCAGGCAAGAGAAGATCACATGCTCTTGTCTTCTTTTCCAAGTAGCTAAATCTTGGTCTGTTAAGAACAAACTCAAAACGTACTGTTGTTTAGGAGACTCTGCTGATCCTCCTTAAATTGCTGTGTAGCTATCCTTTCCTTATGGAACTTGGTGTGTAATTGTTCATGTGTGTGCATGTCTTCCTGAGTAACCTATACGTTCTTTGTGGGCAGGATTATGCGAAATAGACTTCTGAGTCTCCAAGTTTGTGTCATAAACACTTGCTAGAGAAGTAAATTTGTATATCTAATTTTATATATCTAGAATTAAATATTAAAATGCCATAAAGTGAATAACAAAATCTATGTACTACACCGATGCCTTTTTCCCAATATTTATTTAAATATTAAATCTTATGGAAATACAAATGAGAGGAGGCAAGGAGACATAAAATGTGTATTGAACTAGAATATAAGAGAGGCAGAGTCGAAAAGGGGCAAATTAAACATTCATTGAGTTTTCTATCGGAATCAAAATAAAAGCGTACATGATTGACCTGAAAGTGCTGAGTGTTTCCAGGCTACTAAACTGCCTTGGTCTGAAAATCAAATTAGCAGCTCAAATAGTGCTATACTGAGCAGACAATGAAAATGAATAAAATGGAAAAGGGATGCTGCTGACTGTCATGTAAGGTAACCAGTGCTGTTGGGAAAATAAAGTAATGCTACCCTGTGTTTAAAGGAACTAAGTTGTAAACTGATACCCTCAGAGTGGTAACATTTGCATAAAAGGAACACTCAGGACAGCTGTCCAGAGCTTTGGAAAAAAGCAGCCAGGGCTTTACTTTGCCGTAGAATAATTTCATACTCACACCCTTCAAGTTCTCATATGTTGGTTCATTAAATCTTTTAGTTCAGCAGGCAGGATTAAAGATTATAAAATAAGACTGCCTTAATGAAAGATAAAATGAGCATTGTGATAAGAGCAAATAATAAAAATTACACTAAAGAGATGGCATTTTTTTCTACTTAAAATTTTCCTCCAATTAAAAAATTCATTGCTGAACAATATTAGACCAGAATTTATTGGTCTAAAAAAGTTTGTACCAAATGATTTTGATTATAAAAATTTAAGATAGAATTGTACACACACACACACACACACACACACACACATATATATATACCACATATATATTATTACAAATTTATAAAAATAGGATACATACAAAGACTGGCAGACACTCATTCTGACAAGCCAGTGAGACAACAGGTGATTTCTTTATTTTCCTGTATTTTATTTTATGAAAAATAAAATTTAAAGTAAACTTCTTTTCCTTTTGTCGACTACTCACACACCTTATTCTGGCCTTTACCATTTCTTTAAAGAACAAAACCCAGTTGAGATAGTCCTCTACATTCTACTGTACTCTGCAATCATGTTTGTAATATTGTGGAGAATGAAAAATATAGTGAGGAAGATCGGAAGTCACGCCTTGAATAATTTTCTTACCTACTATAAATTTACAAAATGAAAATTACATTTGAACCTTTTATGTCTATGGACAACTTTAATAATAGGTAGCTAATTTGCCTGCTAGGACACAGATTAGTCAATACATAAATACAGTTGGAGATTACAGCCTAAAACCTTGAACTTTGTGTGTCTCAGTAGCTACCTCCACAGGGTCTGCTCTGATTATGACAAAAGGCACTCCCCCCAATTTCCTTGGCTCCTGGTGTGTATCTTTTATTACAAATGGCTATAGAAAGTGTTATTGGACGGCTTCTCTCCCATACCGAAAACAATGTTATTTCCCCCAGTCCATGGTCTCTACCTGGGAAATTTTGTGGTATTAAATGGTTAAGATCAGATTTGTTTACCTTCTGTTAAGCTTGAGGTAATGCTGTCATTTCCCAAAGTGGAATTGACTGTGAGAGCTGAGGGTTTTCTAAATGCATTACCTTGTGAGGCTTTCTGCTGATAGGAACACAATTTCATAGGGAGAATTCCACAGTAAATTATAGCTGCCTGGGTGGCTACTATTGTCTTCCTTTTAAGAAGAGTGTTAGAAATAAAGAGGCCATACCCTATGTAGTCTAGTTCTTTAGATTTCAAATTTTGACACTAATGGCTATTTTTCTTTCATAGAAGCAAATGAAAAATAATTTCTGCTTTCTAAAGTCACAGAGGGATGACATGAAATGAATGGAGCATGTCAAGTAAGGGTGCACTGCGTCATGTCCCTACTCTGAATGGCTCGTCCTCTCCTCATCCTCACCCTGTCTGCTTCTTCCTCTTCCTTGCCTAACCCCTACTTTGGGACACTTCCTGGTGCTATCCACAGAGGGTTTTTCTACCTTTACACTTGTTTACTGGTGGTCTCCCCATATTATAACTTTCCTTAAATGCCCCACTGACACCTTCAACTCCATATGCCTAAGAAGTGAACCATTAGTTCCTAGGAAAACCACTCTTCTCTGTGCATTTCCCACCATAAACCCAGTCACGGAGACTAGAACCCTTGGTGTAGTCTTTTCCCCTTCTTCTTTTTCACACTTGCCATCTTATCTGTCATTGCCTTTTACTCTCCAAACATCACTCTATCCTCTCTCCATCATTATTGCTTTGACTGAAGTTTCTTACCCTTTCTGGCTTGGATTATTCTGAGTCATACCTGATCATTCTGCTGGTAATGTAAGAGCTTTTCAATTTTACACCAGAGCTTTTCCACAGTCAGCAGTGATCTGCCTGCCCTATAGCATACATCTGAATGTCATTTTCCTGCTGAGAAGTCCTTGATGGCTGCCCACTGCAAACTATTCTTCATGGTATACAAGTCCTTAATAACCTCACTCCTAACTCCAAGTTCTATCATACTGAGTTTATTACCAGTTCTTCTCTCCTGCAATATATCCTGTAGCAAAGTTTACAGTGGGGACTCTAATCAGAGGTTCACCGGTGGTGTAATGCACTCAAATATGAATTCTAGGAGTAGCATATCCGAATACACTAGCTAAAGTTATTTACCTGGCCTATGAGAAAATGCAATACCTCCCAAAAGTATCCAATGAGGAATCTATAATTCCAATAAAAAATAATCATAGCTCTTAGAGAGGGGAAACAGGTGGGCAGCCCAAAGCAAATATGACAAAAGAAATGTAAAATTGTTTTAAATGTCCAGTATACTCTAGATCAGCAAGCATTGTCTGTAAAGAGCCAGATAGTACATAGTTTTGTGGTTTTGCTTCATAAACTCTTCATGTCAACTATTCACCTTTCAGTTGTGACCCAGATGCAGTCAAAGATAATACGTAAAGGGATTGACATAGCTGAGTGTCAATAAAATTTTATTTACAAAAGCAGATTGTGGTTAAGGTCTGGCCTGGGGGGCAACAGTTATAGTTTTTCAATCCCTGCAATGTGTCATAGCATCATGATTTCAAAGTAAGATACACATAGATCAATTAAGATTTTGTTGTGTGTTTAATGTTATTGTTGGAAACAGGAAAAAGGTATGTAAACCTGTTTGGTATCTGTAAGTGAGGAAAAAAAAGAATCACATAGTCTCTCTGCAACAGAGATGGACAACCACAGGAAAAATTAAGCTTATAGGGTGCGATGGGAAGAAAATAAGAAGGAATAAAAAGAGAGATTAAGGGAAAAAGAAGTGTTTCAAGGCAGCAAAATTTAATGACAAAATTAGTATTTACTTTATAAGCAAGACAAAACATAATTAACAACACAAAACCTTAGGCCATCTGGGGAAAATGCAAATAATTCTTCCAATATGTAATGAAAAAACATAATACCATGACAAAGAACCATCACATGCAGGGACTACTAAATGAGCTTGAAAAAATTTCTGCCTCTGAGGAAGAAATCAGAAAAACTATCACAGAAATTAAATTTATACTTAAGAATAAATAAGCAAAAATTGAATAATCTAGAAATCACAATAAAAATGGCATAGTATTTTTTCTTCTAGAAATCTAAGTTAAGAGAGAATTATAAGGTAATCAAAAGTGGGAGGACCCCCAAAACGAAATTATCTTCTGCAGGGTGTGCCCCTTGTAATACAGGCCACCCCTACTAGGTGAGTGATCTAGGAACCAATCTGTATGATTGTACCAGCTGCCATTGTTGTGAGAGGCTACATTCTACTTCAGTGAATCTTTTTTAAGGCTCTTCCAATGTGTTTGCCCATTTCATGACGTGAGGTTTATTTTACAAGCGCACCTGCCAACAACATGCCGAGTGTTCGGCAGTTGCTGACGCAATACGGAATGA
>PVKM010003319.1:0-58485 GCA_004027735.1 Carollia perspicillata
TAGATGTTATAGAGTTGTTGAAAATGTTTCCTTTTTAAAAAAGACTGATCAATGTGACAATTAAGCCACACAACTTAGGTACTATACTGTTTGTGGAACTAAATCTCTTCTTATTGATACTATGCACTTTTTCTCTCTCCTTGTGGCATAGATTGCTAGGTATTTACCAATTCTCACTTTCTTTTCTTCCTGGACACAAAAGTAGACTACATTTCCCAGCCTCCCTTGAAGTTAGGCAGGGCCATCGGACTGACCTTTGTCCAATGGCTTTGTGAACTATTTCCAGAACTGGTCCATGCAAGTCTTTCTCCCACAGTAGTCCTTCTTTTCCACTGATGAGCATCTGAATGCGAAGGGTCAAGCAGAGGCCTCTGAGGCTCTAGACAATGGCAGAGTTACGAGATGCGCAGAGCCTGCATCTCTGAATAAACACGTGGAAGTACTCCCAGCATCTAGGAACACCTGTGTCTGATTTGACATAAGCAAGATGTAGATGTTTATCATGTTAAGACAATAACACTTATGCTATTCATTTGCCATAACAGCTAATACTACTTTCTCTAACAAAATAATACTTTAGGGAAGCATTCTAGCCTTGCATGCAAACTCTCTCATAAACTCCCTACGTCAACTTCAAGTAGAGAGAACACCCAAATTCAGTAGACAGGGAAAATCTTTGCATTTGAAAGGAAGATCTGTCAGTGAGACACAGGTGAGTTAGAGTAGACTGCCATAATGTAAATTTAGTGTGTATCAGCTTTGTTCCAATATAGGAACATTTCAGACAGAACTATAATGCTATGAGCGCAGTTACTTCGACAAGTTCTCGGACTGTGGCTCTGGTGTATTTTCTTTTACTATTTCCCTTTCAGCGGTCTCCCACTGCTGTACAGAAGCGCCTGCCTGAGTGACTGAGGCAGAAACAACTCCTGGATGCTTGGGTGTTTAATCAACTCTACAAATGGTCTTGAAAGAAATCAAAATAGTCAAAGCCTTTATGTTTCAGCTAGTTAACCCTTTAAACCACAAACATTTTATAATAGTACAGGTAACAGACAACATAAAGGGGAAAATGGTTACTTTTCTATTGCAGTCAAGTTTCCTGTTTCCAGTGGGTAAGGGGAGGTGGGTAAAAATAAACTTTTGGGGATTTGTCTTTTAGATAGCTTACCTCAATTTTTAAGGAATTTCTTATCCCACATAATTAGAAGAATATTTCCTGGATAATGATAGTCAAGAGTATAAAGTATATGTCTCAGTTATTAACAAATTACCAAAATTTAGCACCTTAACAACATACATTTATTATCTCACAGTTTCTGTTGATCGGGCTTCTGGTACCAGTTTAACTGGCTCCTGTGCTTTGTAATCTCTCTCAAACCTGCCATGAAGTTATCAGACAGGGCCTGGGGCTCATCTGAAGGTGCAACTGGGAAAGTATCCACCTCTGTGCTTATCTACGTGGCTGTTGGCAGGGTTCAGTTCATTGTCATTTCTGGACTTCCTGCCTTGGTTCCTCATTGGCTGTTGCCAGAGACTGAATTCAGTTTCTTGCCATGTTGGCTTCTGTAGTATGGCATATTATATCATGAAAGCCAGAGAGAGAGAGACAGAGAGAGAGAGAGAGAGAGAGAGAGAGAGAGAGAGAGAGAGAGAAGGAAGAACGGGGACAGGGAAAGGAAGACTACTAAAAACAAAAAAGTCACAATCCTACATAGCCTAATCATGGAAATCACATCATATCACCTTTGCTGTTTTTACTCTTTAGAATCAAGTTTCTTCTCTTACCTTGCCTATATTGTGTGCTTTAGAAATTAGTAACTAGGTACCAGCCCACACTGAAGGGGTGTGGGGTTATACAAGAATCTTCTATTTTAGCTTGCAATCAGTCTGTTTAAGTTTAGCACATAGGTTGTGGTGAACTTACATAGACTTTAGTTTCTTTTATTATTCTGGTGCTGGCTGTGGGGGTGGAAAGTGGAAAGCACTTTCTTGGGGTGCCTGCTGTTGCTAAGGGACCCTCTGATGGGGAGGGGAAAAGAAGCTGCTCGTCCCGGCTTTTCTTCCACCACTTTGAGGGCAGAGAGACATTGGTCTTTACTGTTGCCATTACTGCTGACCGATTAACCTGCCTGGCATCCACATTATGGATCTGGGACTCATCAGCCCAGGGCTTTGTTACGCCAAGGAGGTCAGTCTCTCAGGAGGCCTGGGTAGAGGAGAGGTGGCTGGGGATGCTCACTAGGTTAGGCTTCCCTTTTCCTGATCTACTGTATTTTCTTGTTTCATACTGTGTCTGTTGGTGGCTACGGGCTACAAGGCTCTCTGGCATCCTGTCTGGGGGTGTATGGGATGGAAAATGATTATGCAAGGGTATCTCTTTATTGTTCTTCAAGTTTTGAGGTCTCAAGCCAATTTTATTCCTCCTATCTAGACTTCATATCTCATTATCATTGTCAGTGAAATAATTAGAACATTTAGCTGTATTTAGTGGGGGAGAATGTAAGCTATGCAAGCTTGTTCTATAACCCATCATTATTCATAAAGTCCTCAACATGTAGATGAGCAAGATTTAGAAACCAATTGGTCTATAACAGTTCTCCAGCTTATTCCAGCCACAGATAAAAATATTGACTTGCCTTGAAGCGTGCTTTACTCCTTTACAAATGCTTTCACTTGCCAATGTGACCTTCACCAAAGTTATATCAAAACACCTGTCCTTATCCTCCCAGTTGTACCCCTGAAGGGTGCCCAGAAGTGGCCCACAGCTGTGAGTCTATTCGCTGAAATATTAAATGGTTGGAACTGAAATCTGAATCTTGTTTTTCTGAAGTGTGACTTCCATCAGCTAATCCAGACAAGGGAAAAAGTGTTTCATTATGGCTCAAAAGAATTCAGTTAATTACCCTCCTCAGTTAATTAGGAGATATTCTACAAGGTAATATTACGTGAGATTGCTCTTGAACTCTGGTTAGAAGATAAACAGTGGTGAATGGGAGGGACATTCAGGAAAGAAAAGTGGACATTGTTAGTAAATGTACTTTTTTTTTCGTGCATTTGCACTCAGGAGTTGCAAGGGCATGAAAGTTTTTTTTTAAAGAACTACATGGAGGGCATTTTATTTGGAACACATAGTGTATAGAAGAATATTATGAGTATGACAAACTTGGAGACTTGTTGTTGAAGGTTTTGAATGCTATTCTAGGGAACATGTTCCTAATTTGTGAGGCAATGGAGAATCTTGGATAAATTTAATAGGGACATTTGTCATTAAAGCCATGCCTTCTTAAGAAGCATCTGAGTGTGGGTATAAGATTCCAGTTGTTTTGACAATAGTGACTTACATAGTAAAAAATAGATGAAATAAACATCTCAGTTAAGGTGGTAATAATCCATTTACTCAATGCATAATGGTTGAATGCATGTGTGTGCTAGGCTCTGGGATGACATTGTGCTAGGCACTGAGGTATATGGGTGACTATGACAGGCCTAGTCCCTGTCCTTAATGAACTTTCAGTCTAGAGAAGATTAGATAAATGGACAAGACATTAGAGTATGGTAAGCAATATTGTGTGATAAATAGAATGTAAATATAATGAAAAATAAATAAGTTACCATTGCTGACTAGAAATGTTGTTATCCAGGAAGTGGTGCCCAATTGGCTTACATATGCTGGTTTCTCCAGAACAGTTTTCATTTGTGTCTGTTCTCCTGTTTTAACTATTACTAGTATCTCCTTCTACTCCCAAAAGAATCCCAGCTTGAACAACAAATTATCTGATAACCCTTTCTCCAAGAGAAAGCAGGGATGAGTTGAAGTTTCTCAGGTAAATGGCTAGGGGTAGAGAGTGTTTAAACCATAATCAGTGGCATACATGTAGACCTGGAGGCAGGAGAATATAACATGCTCAGAGAATACCAGTAATAAATATTTTTGCTGGAAAGATCAGTGTGATTGAAAACAAAAGATGCAGTTGAGCACTTAGTTGAGCTCCAGCCATGGAAACCATAAACATCTTCTTAAAGACTTGTACTTTATACTGAATGCAATGAGAAGTCTTTGAAGGAGAGTAAGCAATGATTAGATTTGACTTTAGGAATACTACTGTGGTTCGTCTGTGAGTGATGGATTTCAGGAATTTGTGTGGGATGAACTGTAGTAGGGAAACTAGCAGAAACTTTTCAGAGTGATACCAAAGACAGACGATGGGAGACTGACCCAGGATACTGGCCGTGAGGGTAGACCACTGAAGAAGAATTCAAATAGTGTTTCATGTTTAGAATTTGTAGAAATTGGTGGATTGTTGTCATCTAGATATGCAGGAGTTGAAATAATTAAGGGTGGGACATTCTTTGATGGGTTAAACAATTCAGTTGGCGGTACCGTTTACAAGCCAAGAGGGTAAAAACAAAAAGAGGTATTCAAGATGTTTTGTAGAGGAAATGATGCAATTAACCAAATGTGATGAATTAGGAGTTGAGTTTTAGACAAGTCCTGAATAGTTTAAGAGGAGAAAAAAAGGTTTAATTGTTCAACTAAAGAGGTTTTTCACAGATGGTTATGTCTATGAGGCCACTAGAAAAGTCCAGGTGGATTCCAAGAAAGAGATTAAAACTAGAGATATCCAATTGAGAGGCCTTGCAATGAGCTGTGAAAACCCAACAGTGTGGCTGAATTTCCAAAGAGGCCCAAGGGGACGACATGCTGCTCATGATCGCCATAGGGAGGGAGACCAAAGTTAGCTACTATAATCCTGGCCAAATGCAAAATTTGATTCAACACTTTTCATTGCTGAGGAAAATTCAAGGAAAATAGCTAATTTAATTTGGCCATTTTAAAATGAGTGGCCTTTGGGGAAATATTGAAAGTTGAATAAAGGAGATGAAAAATCAAGTGTAAAAAAGTAGTGGATACATAGAGACAGAGAATAGAAATAACCTTTTCAATAGATTTTTATCGTGAAGTACAGAGGAAACGTCTTCAGATTTAATGGCATAATAGAGATGAAGCGATGTCCTTGTGAACGTAGGAAGTGATAGCACATTCATAGGCAGAGAAGAACCACTGGAGAAGGCACGTTTCAAAAGGAATCACGGGAATTCATTGATGAAGCGAGTTCCACAGACTGGGACAGCAGTATTTATAATCCAATAAAGACAGAGGACAGTTTTTATCTCAGTAATAAGAAAAGTAAAATCTGGGCAGGCAAAGACATATAGATTTTTAAAGTGGACAGGGAAAAACACGACGGGAGGAAAAGAAGTGAATAGCATTCATTGATTTTTCCTGTGAGACAGGCTCTGTACTGAGTTTTACTCTAAGTAATTCTCATAAGAACCTTTGTAATTACAGGCCTACTTAGTCAGGTGAGGTTACATGGTGCAATTTTTTAAAGGAAAATCTTAGTGATTTAATTAAGCAAAATGTTACTGCCTGCTCACACGAAGGTAAAATACAGTCGTTCAGAAGCAATCCTTACTCACTTCCCTTGACTATCCACTGGGTTCTTGGGATGGCCTATGGCCACCAGACCAGGAAGAGTGTTTGTGTTAAGATTTGTAATACAGTTCCTAACTCATTTAAGAAAGGATTTGATGTAGCTATATATTATTGCCAGGGGAAGAGATGTGAAAATATATGAGGCCAAATTTAATCAGCACTTGTTTCTTTTATTTATACCTCAACATTTCTATGGTTGAAAACCACTAACATACAGTAAAATATAAATTAGAAGCGAGAAGACAAAAGAAAATAAGCAAAGGAACAACATGAAATACAGACAGAAATGAGGAATTATATGCCATAAAGAGTACAAAACAAATAATTAAAGGGAAGCAGGCAAATGATATAGATGAGTGAAGTGGACCAATATAAGATAGTATGGGGAGTGGAAACTTTGGTCCATTCCTTCCTTTAGAGGGACCAATTTTAGCCAAGTGTGGTTAGAATACAGGTCTACTTTCGTATTATATGTGTGTTTCCCTGTGTATGTGTTTGTGAAATTTCTGATTATCTAGAGTTCACCAAAAAGCAAACAAGGGAACACACGTTTATGGGACAATTCCTCAGGCAACCAAATACAGCTCCTCCCATCTCTCCTCCAATTCCCTCCAGTAGGTTGTAATGTGGTGTCTAAGCATTCCAGCAGCTAGTGTATACAGGGACTCTTTGTAAGTTGTAGAATTCAAAATATCTATCAAATAAAATCAAACCACTTTTAAGGGTAATAATAAGATCAAAAGAAAATTCTTCTGCAGGGATGTAGAAGGAACTCTGTGCAATGTATGGGCAGCATCACTTATCTTTTTGTAGATAGAACAATCATTCCCTTGGTTTACCCTCAACAACAGTTGTGGGGGTATATGGTAGTCCTCCTGATGTTGGAAGAAAAAATATTCATTCAACTGCGAACACACAATGGCAGATTCTCAATTTTCACTAACTTTAAAAACAGTGAGAATCTCATAATTCCTTACTTAGATATTCAAGTTATTATACATATTCGAAATACCCACAAAAGTATTGAAATATTTTTTCAAACATATGGTGAGTTTTCTAGTTTCATTATTGAAAGTGCTTATTACTTTGAAAATGGCATAAAATGTCACTCGGATTTTTTTCAGTTTTAAGCCTGTAAAATGTATGCCTAAGACACATAAAAGTCTAGAGCAATATGCATCACCAGATCCTGTAGCGTTAGTGAGTGCTGCTGAAACTGCTAGCACGTCTAACGTTCAGCAGGACTCGACTTCACAGACTGGCAGCACCGCAAAACTTTGGTTCATGATTTCATATCGACTACTTCATTTTTGACATATTCCAAATTTAGATTATATTGTTGCTGCATAAATATATAATTTAGGTGAACTCCCTAATGATTTAATATTTCTGTTGTATTTATTCTTAAGGTTTTTTTCACACATCTTTTAGAACTTTTTTTTAAAGATTGTATTTATTTATCTTTAGAGGGAAAGGGTTAGGGAGAGAAATATCAATGTATGGTTGTCTCTTGTGTGTCCCCTGCTGGGAACTGGCCTGCAACCCAGACATGTGCCTTGACTGGGAATCGAACCTCGATCCTTTGGTTCATAGGCCCGCACTCAATCCACTGAGCTATACCAGCCAGGGCTTTTAGAGCTTATTATAAGTTCCCAGGGTGCAATAAACAAGTACAGATTGTAGATAAGATGTATTTTAAAGAATTAGGGAATACATTTGCAATACATTTCTGTGTGCATGCAATGAAACGTGCCATTTTCCCCCAGGGAATGTATTTTAAAGAAGTTAGGCATATTTTTTTTTGTTTATAAATTCTTCTATAAACAACTGGTTATTTAGTCAGAAATGGATTAAAATAACCCTGTTGTATCTGTACCTTTCTCTTAAATTGAAATTCTCAGAGAGCAAAATTAGCTTTTATATGTATTTGAATCTTTAGAATCTGTCATAGTTCATGGTACATAGTAGGCATTTAATGAGTATATATTAAGTAACTGATTTGTCTCCATGTGGTTGGTTGGAGCAAACATTGCCTTTCTTTAAATGAAAATTGTAGCCAGCCTATATTTTATGACTGTATATATGTGTGTATAAGTGTGTGTCCTTTCATTCTGGGGTTTCTACTACCAGGTTTGCTGCAGCTCAAGCATATTATATTTTGAAATATTAATTAAATACAGGGTATGCTCACTTTTAGATCTGCACTTTCTTTCCCTAGATACCTTTGTTTAAATGAAATGGCCTTAGCATTCTGTTTTCTTGTTAGGTTTTTGTCAGAGGAACTATTAATTGAAATACAAAATGGAACAGGAAAAAAGAAAAGAAACCAATGTTGAGTCCCTTGGACTTTTTCTATGTGGGCCAAAGTTATTAATAAATATGAGTCACTTACTGCTGTTGCAATTATGGGTAGTGAATACCTTTACTTAAAGCCTTTAAAAAAAAAAAAACAAAGAAAAACAGGCTCTTATAAATGGTGAATCTGAGAATGAGGCAAAAACTGTCTTTTCTTTTTCTCCTTTTCCAAGGAGTCAACTACAAGAAACAAAGAATTGCTACATAAACTTAAAAAATAGTACTTTTATGTGTTATTTGCACTTGAGTAACTTGAATATTGAATGTGCCTTTAGAAGGATGCTTCCAAAATTGATATAACATACAAATAAAAATAGATGTCTTTAGATAGAGACACTGATATCAGAAAATAGAGACAGAGGAAAGGTATTTTACTCCAATAGATGAAATTGTACCTTTATCATACCTTTATTTACTTATTTATTTATTAAATGTATTGAGGGGACAAATAGATTGATAAGATCATACAGGGTTCAAGTGTACGTTTCTATGATATATGATCTGTCTGTTGCACTGTGTGCCCACCACTCAAGTGGAATCATCTACCATAGTGTTGTCTTGTGTCTATGAGTTTCAGTTTTATATCCCACGTAAAGAACTAGACAGGGTCAATGGCTGCCAACAGGTTATGATGTGACAGATAGTTAAAGACTTCTCTGTCCCTATATTTCCCTTTTGTGAACCAAGCAGTTGTGAAATTATGAGAACCCTACTTCGAAAGTTCTTTGTGAGAACAAGAGGCAAGCTATACAGTGCACCTAACAAAACACATTGTACCTATCACACAGGAACATGTTAACTAATATCATCTTCCCCTCATCTTTCTCCTAAAGTCTTAGAGGGCTTGGATACAATTCAAAAGCTCATTTTAAAGGCCAACATTTAAAATGTTGTTTTCCTAAATTGGAAAGCCCCAAAGCATGAATTTCCCTAATAAAGGTTAACCATAGATCTCTGGTTGCCTGAACAATTCTGGTTTATGACATATTATCACTAGCATTAATTTACATTCTCAAAATTGTCTCAATTTGAATGATAAATGTTATGGTAATCCTATTAATAAGGCATATTTTATTGGAGATTTGACTGTGACTAATAGGAAAGTTCTGGAGACAAGATCAGTTTTCGGCAGTGCTGGATTATAAAAAACTTCATGATGGGGTTGCCTGAGCAGCAGCAGGAAACAGAAAGGTTGTTGAGTACGGAAATGACAGAGAAGGCCCCTCTTCTTACCGGGAAGGAGGCCGAGATCAAAACTGGTAAATGGCCCTGCCTGGCATAGCTCAGTGGATTGAGCACAGGCTTGTGAAGCAGAGGGTCACTGGGTTGATTCCCGGTCAGGGCACATGCCTGGGTTGTGGGCCAGGTCCCCAGTAGGGGACACATGAGAGGCAAACACACATTGATGTTTTTCTCCCAATCTTTCTCCTTGCCTTCCCCTCTCTTTAAAAATAAATAAATAAAATATTTTTTAAAAACTGGTAAATGAATTTACTTAACTCACGTAGGTGAATAAGTGCAGACATAGGACAGTAATTAATTATTTTTAGTAAAGGCATTGTTTAAAAGAAATAATAATATAGATTAGTTTTATTTATTAAAATAAATAAAGCTATTTTTAATGCAAAGTGAATCTCAACTTTGGAAATCTAGAAAATGTACAAGTAATAAAGAAGATATTTGTCCTTAGGAAAGTTCTGTGCAAAATATATCTAGCATAAAATTATCTCTAACTTCTGGTAGCCTGAGTGTCAATATTGGAAGATGGTGCCCCTTTCATCGTAAAGAATAAAACAGTTTCCTAAGGAGACTGGTATATGCAAAAAAACATGTGCCTAGTCTGGGATGCTTTGCCTAGAACACTAACAGAAAGTTAGATCTTGTTGGAAGCTAACAGCTGGGAGACAGGAGGTGGAGAGAGGAGGAACCCCAGGAATATGGCAGCTAGTGAGAAAGAGGCAGCTAGTTGGAAATTCCCCATGGCAGACTCTCTAAAACAAAAATGTTTAGCTTTAATTATAAATTCCTGTCTCTGTGGTATATTTTTTTCAGTTTATCATAATATTTTGTTAAAAGTTGTCACAGCAGCCTTGTGTCAGTGGAACTATGGACAATAAGAGATTTGAGATAAGAAGTGAGACCTGACCAAGAGCCAACCCTGGGGACTGCAGGTGATGATCCCTGGGGAGAAAAGGGTGACAATAGGAACACCTCAGGGGCCTGGGGAGGAGCCCAAAGACGGGAGGCTGGCTGCAGAACAGGTGAATTCAGAGGTAGACATGGGCCAGACCCTGTTTATCTTAAATATATTAGTGAAAGGTACCTTTCAAGCTGAAATTCCAGCTCGCTACTTAGTAGGTATATGATTTTTGACAAATTATATAATCTCCAACTACTATTTGCTAATGTATAACTCTAGGACAATGAGAGGACCCACTGCCCAGGATTGCTGGGAGAATTTCCTGCAATGGTCAATGTTAAGTGCCCAGCCCTGTGCCTGCCAGTGGCCAGAATGCTACAGAAGCTAGCCATAGTGAGTTTTAACATTCATGTATTATTTTGTATCTAGTATTGTTTTTGCATTCATTTGATATTATAACATAAATCTTTTTCCATATCACTGGCTATTCTTTAAAAACATAGTTATAAAGAATTTCTAGTAGTTCACTGTATTGAGTCATATGCTCAGTTTAATGACTTCTCTGTTTTTGAGCTGTTTATATTATTTCGTGTTTGAACTGTCATAAAATACAATGAGTGGCAAGCTTCCATATTTAAAACTTGATGAGCATTTTTGAGTATTTAGTCAAAAAATCTTTTGAATGCCACTTAAGTATGCTAAAGTATACAAGCATTTTAAGATTCTTTATACATAGACAGCTAACGCTGCAGGAAAAGACTACCAAAGTACAACATTTCAATTATGATGTTTCAGTTTGCAAGTAAATTACCATTTTGAAGTGACTTAGACAAGAAAAAATAATTGGAAATGCCAAAGGTGGGGCAGCCTCCCAAGTTGCTTGATAAGAAGGCTCAAAGTCATTCAAGATCCGTGTTCTCTCTACCCTGGTATCTCTCTCAGGGCTGCCACTGTACTCGGACAGTTGGAAAAGTGGCTATAACAGCTTGCACACGGGGCCTGGACACTGGGTCTCCTTTACGACACAAGGAAACCATCAAAGAAGCCTCTGCCGACTTCATTGGCCATTCGCCACCTAAGTATGGACCACATGAGTATTCCCAAGCAATCCTCGTGTGGGGAGTTGGGTAACCACAACTGATCTGAGTAGTTCCTCAGGATAGACAGGAGGTAGGGGAAACAACAATAATAACTATGACTTCCACTGCCAGTGTGTGAGAGTCCCACTTCAGTTTCATCCTCACAATCCTAGGTATTGTTGTCAATTTCAATTTCTATTTGCGTATTATCATAAAATTTGCTTGGGCACAATATACTCTAGTTCCATATAGTCACTGTTGGCTGACTGCTGTAGTGAATGAAGAAATGAATGACTAATTGATAGACTGGAACTTTTCAGGTTTTTAGTTCAGTCGGGCTGTACTCTACTGGGTCAAATACTCCTAGCTTGAAAGAGGAAATGAACCTTCTTACATACAAAGGGGATATTATATGCAATGAAAGGACCTTGAGCAATAATATTACACAACAGCTAAATCATTATTTGGGGGACTCTATAAACTGACTGTAAATTAAAACGTGAAAATGAGTGTAGAGCAAAGTGAAATTTAAGCTCTCAATGGGATAATCCTTCAGCTGAAATGGCCTCACACTGTTTTTCTTGGATTATTTTGAAGGCCATTGTATTATCTGAAGGAAGCCTATTGAACAATGATTGACTGATACTGACCTGCAGCTACACTCATTCTGCACAAAAGCTTCTCTGCTGCAGTTCTTGGTGAGGCTGGTTATACGTGGGGGCCAATTGTGATCTTGAAACGAAACAAAACTACTCACCCACTCCTCAAAGCTTCCAGCCTGACACATTCTATTGTATTCTAATTTTGAAAAGAGTCATTTCTCCTGAAGGCTACTTACTAACTTTCCAATGGATTCTATACAAATTGCGGTCTAATATCTTTACTTTATAGAATGCATATATTGTCGGGAAACATACTCCACTTCACAGGGCCTCACACTTGCACTGACACCCAGCTCTCTTTGTTCTGATTCCGTCTTCTTCCCTCTGGCGGCCTCCTGGTAAACTGAAAAACGACTCTGTGGAGCATCATGTTTCCAAATTCCTTGATGTGCATCACTGCACAAAATAAACATTCAGGTGATTTTCAAGCTCTTTTTCTTCCTATTTTTAACGTTTACCTAAATGTTCTGGAGATGCTATAGCCCAGCAACAGTGTTTAAACAGGTGCACCCAAACATTATGTGTGAAAGGTTTTGCTGCATATTCACATTTGTGCTGAAAGTTGAATTTAAATTTGTGTACAGAATGTTTAGAATCTTTGGAATAAAAAATATATATGGTCTGTCCAGAAGGTATCCAGCCATGTAATATGAAAAATAGAGACATTTATTGAAGAAGATACAAAATACAAGAAACACTGTACATAGGACAATGACACTTCAGTCCCCTTCAAAGTAGACATCTTGGGACCTTACATAGTTCTCCCAATCACCATCAACTGCCCTGTCATATCTCTTGAATCTCACCTACGTTCTGAAATCTCTTCCCTCTCAAAGGTGGTTTTAGTTTTGGGTAAAGCCAGAAGGCACATGGTGCCAAATCTGGGCTGTAGGGTGCCTGAGTCACTTAAGTGATTGATGTTTCACCAAAAAATTCTGCACAAGAAGTGATGCATGAGTGGGTACGTTATTGTGATAAAGCTGCCTATCACCAGTTGCCATAGCCATGGCCTTCTGAATCACCAAATACTTACCAAAATTTGATTCAGATTCATTGTTCTACTCACTCGGTCATTTAGAATGCCATGGCCAAACAGTACACGTGCTCACTCAGTAACGTCAACTGTACCCACTGACGAGTGAAGTCATCTTTGCGCATGTGCATTCCAGTCCACTTTCCTTGGCTGCCAGGTTACACTGATGTCTTGGATATTTAGCATATTTGAATATATATATATTTCAAAAGGAATAGTATGTCTCCACTAAATCTATCCCTCCTGGAGGTTTGCTTACACATTTCTTCTTTCTGCTTTACACTCTGCACTTCCCTGTCTATAGCACTTATCACTTTGCACTGCACATGTCTACATCACACATTTAAATTATAAGCTTCTTAATAGCAGGACCAGTATATTTCTGTGTTCCCCATCAATCTATTTCCTGGACTTAAGTTCTCAATAATATGTATTAAATGAGTGAATTAAGAAAAGATATACTTTTAAATGTATACCTGTATTTGAAAGAGTAGCATAGTTTTATCATTTTATATATGGAAAACGTATATGGTATTTCTTAAACATTGTATTTTACTAGATTCTTGAGCTTGAAACATAAAATGGTTGAAACAACTATAAAAAGACAAAACAGAAACATTTGAAGCCATTGTAAATGATCTTGAAAAAAAAATGAGTGAATCCTATAGTTAAAGGGGAATAAAACATAAATTTTAGTCCATGTATAATACATACCAGTGACATAAGTTCCTCAGATCCAATGAATTATATCATGCAAATTATGATACTGTAAATGACACTGTAGATCTTAGGATTCTATTTTCTAGGAGTTTTTGATGTGTGGCTTCTTGGATTTCATCTATCTCGTTCTGCCTTTGGTTTTAGATATGAGGAAGCATAATTGCAGAGATAGGATGTGATTTACAAAGTTTAGCCTCTGAACACAGGGAGAGGAATTTAGACACTGAGTAGTCAGACCTATCCAGAATACCTGACAACTGGAGAGATCAGAAGCTACCTCTAGAGACACAATAAGCAAATATTGTGCCTCCAGATCCCAAAGAAAGCTTTTTGAAGATAAAGTATTTCTCATTTTCTGTCCTCTAGACGAGGGGGGATTTTCTGCTTAGGAGATATAGAGCTGTTTGGGGACATTTTCATTGTCTGCACTGTGTGTGGGGGAGGTGCCAGCAGTACCTAGTAGTAGGTACTGGGGAAGCTTCTAAACATCCTAAAATGTCCCAAATGTCAATAGTGTTATTGTTACACAACCTTGCCCTTGAGCACCTTGCAGATAACAAAGTCTAGGTTACACCAGAGGTCTTATTGGGCACATTGCTAACTATTCTTAAGTGCATAAAATTGCACACACATATACACATCTCATTGTGTGTATCATGAAGAGGCTGTACCCAGAGTATGTGGCCCACAAGGTCACTATACACATATGGAAAGATTTCCCAGTTGTGCCAATGTTAGTATGGTTTCAAAGTTATATGCCTATGGAGATGCTTTACTTATGGAGGAGAGCCTGCCCGAAACAACATTCAGAATCTAAAACAGAAGTCAACCAGCAATCAAGTTTGCATCTTGCAGCTCTCTCTTCTAGAGATGCTGTGTTCCTTTACCTTCCCATGGTTTCTTCCTTCTTGGCATACAGGTATTATCCTGTGGTGGAATATCCTTCCGCTTTTGGATGTGGATGAAGTTCCAAGTCACATCCCACATCCAAACACTTGGAGGGCAGAACTTTGAGGGACCATCAAGGAGCCAGAAGTTAGAGTTACCTCTCCATGGGAGGAAGTCAGTGGACTTCTCTCTCCCTTGGATTATTCTACTTACTTGTAACTTCCACAAATATGGGGTAAAAATATCTCCTAAGCAGTTTTCTATGTGTCTGTGAGGTTTATTCTTAGGTATCCAGTGAGAAAATGCTTCATATTATCCTCGTGCCTCATGTCTTTTTCTCTCACTACTACTGCCCCGGGATTGGACTTTAATCCTTGCACGGGATCTTCTTTCTACATGATCCAGGCTAGAAGAGTTGCCTATCGAATGATCAAGTGGAACTGCCTTGTGCGAAATTAAATAGGGCAGACTGAGGCATGGGGTTGATGGTGTTGGGAGAGCCATACTAGACTTTGAGAGTCATCGATACATGAATGATATTTAAAGCCTTGGGACTGGGTGGTCTCCACAAAGGAATGATTGTAGATAGAGATGAGATGCAGTTCAAAGACTTAAGTCTTGGGCATTCCCATATATTTAGCTATTGGGGGAAGAGGAGGTACCAGCAAAGGGTTCTGAGAAGAAACAGCCAACGAAAGATGAAGAGACCATGGCGGTGTGTTGTAAAAGCTAAGTAAACAGTACACAAGAAAGGAGTGAAGTGTCAAGTGATACAGACATATATTAACATGAAATCTCCCAATTTTATAATGTTAGCAACACATTCAAACTCTTTAAAAAGCTTAAGGAGACTAACAAAACACTTCCAAGGACCATTTAGTTCTCTGCTGCACCATTCTTTTGCAAGTGGTAGTCTGGTAGGAAGAGTTGTCCTGAGCATTTCTCCTATTCTTTCCCCATCTGTGTCAAGGCCATGTCTTACCATTCCACCCCCCATCCAATATACTCACCAGGTATAATACTTTCCATGTGCATTTTAAATTATTAATGACAGCTAATACTTATACAGCATCTACTTCACGCCAGGCATTTAAAAATTCTCTCTGTACCACTTATACATGCATGTACATGCACATATGATCTTTGTGACAGATTTATGATGCAGAATTTCTATTTTAATCTCCAGTTAAAAACAAGATAATTGAATTATTGAGAGGCTAAGTAAATTGCCAAATATCAAGTAGTGAACATAAGGCAGTGCTGAGATTCGAACACAAGCTCTCTGGCTCTGTGTTTCATGCTCATAAGCATCATACGGTACTGCCTCAGGATTGTGGGTTACATGTCTGGCTAGCAAGGAGGATTACAGGAGGCCAGATCATCTCACCTCTCTGGGCCCTCAGTTGCCCTGCATTGATTCAGGCCCCTGGTGAGCCACATGCCTCCCAAAGACCTAGTAAGGGAATGTTGGATCACACTGTGAAGTGTGTAGTTTTAAAACACCTTTCAGAAAATTCTGGTACACCTTGCCCTGCTGTCTCGTCAACTCAGAACATCACTGCACGACACGGCTTGTGCGGAAATCTCTCGAAGGGATGATAAAGTCATTAAATTGAAGTTTACAGAGGATTAAATGTCAACAGTGTGCTAGATGCATATCACAAACTTAAAGACACTCAGCTTGTGGATGGCCCCATTGTTCATTTGAAGGTTTAACTTGCAGATATATTTTGCATAAAGTACCTAATTTTTAATGTTAAGTTTTGCTCTGCTGGCTAGGCCAAGCTCTGCAACCTTCAAGAGTTGTTCCCTTTTTGGGTAAAAAAAATAATTAAAATAATTTTTAAAATCATCATGATTGTAGATAGCTTTTGCTCTTTTTCAACTTTTTTACCCTTGTCCTCTAAGGAAAGAACATGCGTATCTTACTTTCAATTATAGAATTGTGGGAGAACTTCATTAAAATTCACACCTTCTGATCAACTTGTCAATAACACCTCCTCAGGCAGTTTTTCAATGATGCTGAACATAACCGCAGCAAAATATGAACTACTCGGAATCTGAATCAAATTGTTTTTACTCTCTGTGCTCATGTTCATTTGTCCTCATAGATTCCCTGAGAGGAGCTGTTTTGATCATCTTTTCTTCCAAGTGATACCTTTTTGCTTAAAGTAGTATGGAATTAGTTGTGGAAGAACAACCACCCAGAATAATTACCAACAGATGAAGATCTGTAGTTTGGTTTATTTAAAATAAATTGGTGCTCTCAGTATCCTGAAGAGAGGTCCTCTTTCCAATAGGACTCCTCTCTAGCTTTGGCCCTGATGTGAGTTCTGTTCTCTGTGCTCAACAGACATTCTAATGGTGGATAGACTGAGAGGACCAAGGCTTGTCGAAGAGTAGTAATCTCTTGGTTACTGTCCAACCAACCACAGACAGGCTTCAACAGTCTGGATGATTCCTTTTCTGTCAGTTAAATATTATCTGCCGCCCCCTCCCCAAATCTGATCATTTATTATTTATTTAAAGCCTCAAGCCCTGGCTGGTGTGGCTCAGTGGATTGAGTGCCAGCCTGTGAACCAACGGGTTGTGGATTTGATTCCCAGTCAGGGCACATGCCTGGGTTGCATGCCAGGTCCCCAGCAGGGGGTGCTCAAGAGTCAACCACATGCTGATGTTTCTCTCTTCCCTCTCTCCCCTCTCTAAAAATAAATTAATTAATAAATTTTAAAAGATAAATAAAGCTTCAAGCAGAATATATTCATTGTGAGTGAAATATAAAATACCTTGGCTGGCTTTCCCCCCAAATTTATAACAATGGAAAAATCCAAGGAAAAATGCAGCATAAGAACTGCTTTATGAAAAAGGAAAACAAGCAACAGAATCAGAAATGAAATAGAGTTTTCAAATTCACTGAGTGATCTTAATCCTTAACAGATAAGTACCATTTTTTGTTTGTTTGTTTGCCTGACCTCCTTCCTTCCAGCTTCATTAAAAAGGGGCTGGGGGTGCTATAGAAATATCCAACATGAACCTATTATTTGGATAATACTAGTGAAAAATGTGCCATGAAGGTCTGGTAATGCATTGGGGGATAATATTGTTAGCATGGAGAGAACCTTAACTAGTCATTCGTGTTCTGCCAGCAACAGTCCAGGGAGAAGTAGTGAAATCTGTTACCATTGACATCATGTGCAGTCCTTTTCCATAATGGTGCAACACAGGTCAGCATAGTAACTACTGGTATTTTGCTGCATATCATATTATGCTCTGAAAGTTGTCTCATTAAATGTGTATCAAATAAGGAATGGGAATGCAGTTAGAAAACCAGTGTTATGACTATGAAATTACAGTATTTCATTTTTATGACTTTGGCCTCGTAATCACTGGAAGAAATTCTTTCCCCAGAGATGAGATTTGTTTTTCAACCATATCCTAGAAAGAATAGTAAACTAGAAACCTTTTTGTATGTTAACATTAGCAGGAATCATCCAAGGAAAATCTCACAGGTAATTTCTCGCTAGCAAGCCCTCTCTCCCTTGACCTTCTGGGACCTCCTCATTCTTTGTGAAAAGGTTTAACTATTGACACCTCTGATGTCTCTTCCCTTTTGTTAACTCTCCTCAGAAATAAAGGTTCACTGTCCATCCATCCATCCATCCACCCATCCATCCATATGTCCATTTATCCATCTGTCCATCTATCTGTTTCTTCAATATCTATCATTACAATTTTTGCTATGTTCATAACTACCTTCCAGAAATAGTAAATAGCAACACATTTGATCTTATATTAGTTAAAGCATGCTGGGGTAAAGAGAGAAGTGGTCATTGCAAGCCACTATTTTTACTGCTATTGTTCAGTGTAAGAATGCAGTGCTATCAGAGCCCTGGGAATGGTACTTCAAACTGTTTTGGAAGGTCAAACAGTGTTTCCTGGAGGATGTCAGAGACATCTAAACTTAGACCTAAAGAGTAAGATTTGTCTATCAGAAAGGAGCAGTAAAATGAGAGGAATGGCAAGAAAGTCCCAGCTTAAAAAATAGCATGAATTATGGCCTGCAGGGAAAAAATATATATGAAGGAAATTAGAAGAAGATGCACATTTTTGTATGATAGAAAGATTGAGAATGGTAAACAAACGGAATCCAGGTCATGTAAAGTCCAGCCAAATTTCTGTTTGGGAATTTGGATATAGGGGAAGGGTGATAACGAGCCACTGAAGGATTTTAAGCAGAAAAGTTATTTGATTTAGAGTTTTAAATATTACTCTGTTAATAGTATAGATTATGGATTGGAGAGGGAAATACTCAGAGGAGAAAGACTCTTTAAGTTGTTTCTGGCATCTGATCACGAGATAATAATGACTCCCCTAAAACAGGACAGTGAGGATGGAGTCTCAAGATTTAGGAATTACAATTGGCAGGGCCTGGTGATTGGATATCAGTGGTTACGGGCAAGAAGCCTTCCAAGTTAGATGATAATCAGTTACTTAAGAGGGATGAAGCCAGAAAAGACGGTGCCAGTCACCAACTTGGTCATATTGCTGGGGAGTGGGCGTTGTGAAACGATGATGAGCTCCCGTGTGGCGCTGTTCAGTGTGAGCCATCGGTGGGACATCAAGGTGAAGGTGCTGAGGAAATCTCATGTGGAGTTCAACTGTGCAGAGCAGGAAGGAGCACTCAAAGAGAGTGTGAAGGTGGGGAGAGAGCTGGCGGAGAACACGCTAAAAGTGCCAGGAGAAACAAAGGGGAGGGGCGAGCAAAGGAAACTAAGAAGGAGCGTGCAACAAGGTGCAAGGAAACCTGGGAAGAATGATGTTGAAGAAGGTATTTCGATATTTAATACTCATTACAGCTTTCTATGAATTCACTTGTCTCCTTCACTAGAATTTAATTTCTTAAGGACTAGAGCCATGCCTTTGTAAAGCTTGATTCTAGCATAGTATCTTACACTCAGTAAATACTCAGTACATGTACGATAAATGGGGAAAATATTACAGTATTCAGTAATAGAGGTGCATTTCTATTTTGTCGTTTTTCTGAAGCAGCAAAACATTTAAATCACCAGGACTGATGAATTTGGGACCTGACAGGGTTCTCTGGCAGAGGGAGGACGTGCCCTTCTCATTGCATTGGTTTCTATGGATTGACGTGATCTAAACTTGAATAGCCCTGGGGTTGGGGTAAGAGCTCTGAAATAGATGGCAAGTTTCAATTGTGTGGAAGAAAAGCAGTCCATGGAAGAAACAGTGTCGGTCACAATGAGCCAGTATAGATTCTAAGACATTTTGATCAAATTAAAGAAAACATGTCAAATAAGTTGGAAACCACAGGCCATAGGGAGAATGTTGTAATAGGAATCTTGCCGGAAAGAGCCTGTCCAGTCAGTTTAGGATGGAGGTATGTGCCAGGATAGAATGATTTATGTGGAAATTTTGAAAACCTGATCCACACCCTATTGAAATTAGTGGATCATGGGAATAATAAGTGGTTATTATGTCCAAAGTCAAAGGGTTTGGTTTACTATTCTCAATAGAATATCAAGCAGGTAGTGAAGGAGATGAGAGTATTCCTCTCAGAAAAAGCAACATAAAGGCCAAAATTCCTCATAAAAGTGGAATGTGCTTGGAAATAAGTAAGTTTGATACCTGGTTTATAGGCAGTTGTATGTAATGGAAAGAGGACACATTTGGGAGTCTCACTAAATGGATTTCAAATCCTAATGTAGCCAAAATCAAGTTATATGACCCTGAGTAGGTTGTTGAACCTCTTGGGCATCTCAGTTTTCTCATTTGTAAAATTGGCATAATGTTTCCCAATGCATCAGGGTGTTCCAAGTTGATTAAGTGATGACATGTATATAAAGTGCCGTGGCAGTATCAGGATATTAGATGCTCAATAAAACCTGATTTGTCTGACATAGGTCCATACTTTCCAAATGGCACTCAGTTGTAACAGAGGCATGTAGAGACACTGATACTAGCTTTTTTTGGTTATTCTAATTACTATGTACTTTATAAAGGTATATTTTTCCACATGACTTAGGAAGAAAGCAGTTTCACTTAACGTCGTAATTGTGTGCTAAGGTATAGGTGCAGATGAAAGCTGTGATTGTGACTCTGTATTGCTCTGCCTTAACACACACTGCAGTGGCAACAGCAAAAAATGCACATTCATGACCAACATCAATATTAACTTGTGGTATACGCTCTAAGCAAAACCTTTTCCTGGAAATATAGGCAAAGTGAAAAGATAAGATTTTATATTGATCTGACAACATGATGGAGAATCAGAAGTTATAGGGAAGGTCATAGGAAATTGAAAAATATGCTGCCAGCTGTTTTCAGCAGCCTCACAGAAAGCAGGAGAACCCGGGGGGCTCCAAGATAGTAAACTAAACGTAATTACGGCCTACATTATGGCACAGTTAATGTACTACTTAATAAGGAATTAAAAGAAAACACACAAATGAAGAGCATAAATAGGAATGTAAGTGAAGGACTAATTCTTCCTATGATTCTTAAACTGGAATGAGAAAACATAGCAACACAATCATGTATTTGTATTGTAAATGTAAAGTGAACTGAATAGTATTTCCATGAAAACTGTTTGACTTGGGTTTGACGTTGATGAAAATTTAAAATGACATCAAGCCTGTGGGATATGATGCTCTGAATTGCTAAGCTAATGAAACTTCCTTGTGTTTAGAAAATGAGATTAAAAGAGAATCCAGATCGGTTCCTCAAATTGTGATGTGATCTCTGGACAGCGAATAAAGTGTGAAAACATTCATATTTTGACTAGAATTTTTAAGTTCCATTTGCAATGCTGAGTATGGATTCCCTATTAAATAATTCAGGATCACAGTGCCATATCGGTTTCACAGAATCTAAGGTAAACGTAGACTTTTGAAGACAGAAAGAAGATTAGAGGCTAGAAACAAAGAGAGAATTTATAGTCAAAATGGGAATGGAGTAGAAATCATAATAGTCATGGGGGTGTGGGGTTGATTATACTCAGAGTATTACAAATACTTAACAAATATCACAGCACCGAACTGGGCACCATCTTACTTAGGGAGTAAAAGTCTTGGAGACTAGTTTATTTCCCAGAACACAGTGTGGAATTCCAAGAAGGTTTCTCAATGAAGCGTCAAGGGTGATTGGGGTAGCAAAGATAAAGGATTATTTTAATATTTTACCAATTGATTCTGTGTCCTGGTTAGTTGCCAGCATTGGCTGCATCATCTTCAGTGTCATAGCAAAACAAGCCAGAGTGTTGAGGACCCAGCCTCATTCATGCATGACTCTGACTCGCAATCCTTACATAGTTCTCAGATCTAGGAGGATGCTATTTCTTCCTTCATTGTAATCCAAAACTCTCCATTTACCATTCATTCTAGGATTCTGGCTTGGTAGTGAGCTCTGTGCCTCAGCCCCTGATGGAAACCACCCTGAGGAGAAATCAGAACACCCAGCAAAACCACATATGTGTGTAGAACCTCAAATCATTCGTGTAGTGTGAAAACCTCAAGTCTGGAAACTAATCTAAAACTGGCCTGAAAATAGAAAACTTTGTAGGGGTTTTGCAGAGACAAATGTAGAAGCAGTTAAGGATGTCTCCAAAATTGGAGGAAAAAATGGGATTCTCATACAAGAAAACCTCTGCTGAATGCAAGAATAGACAAAGTAACTATGCACACAAGAAAACCCACAACCAGAGATTGTCATCTGATTCTAAATGGGAGAATTCATATTTGCAGAACCACAGATAAATGGCACTGTGCAAGGAATTTTAAAATAAGTACATTAGAATTATGAAAGAAGATAAAGCACTAATTTATACCCCTAAAGTAACAATTTATCACAGTAGTGAATGGATTGTCTCCCCACCCACCTCTCTCTCTCTCTGTATGTATGCATGTATATATATATGTGTGTGTATATGTATATATATATATATAATGTATGTATCTATGTATGCACAGAAATATATATACATACAGCCATGGTATCCAGCATGTAATGTAAAAGAGACATTTATCAAAGAAGATACAAGATACAAAAATATTGTATTTGTTCATAGGACAATAACGCCTCAGTCCCCTTCAAAGTGGGCACCTTGGGCCCTCACACAGTTCTCTTAGTCACAATCAGCTGCCCCATCATATTGTCCTGAATCACATCGATGATCTGAAATATCTTCCTTTTCAAAGGTGATTTTAGTTTTGGGAAAAGCCAGAAGTTGCAGGGGGCCAAATCTGGGCTGTAGGGTGGTTGAGTCACCTGGGTGATTTGATGTTTCACCACAAAACTGTGCATGAGCAGGTGTGTTGCCATGATGAAGCTGCCAATCACCAATTGCCCATAGTTGTGGCCTTCTGAATCATCCAAATTGTTTCCTTGGAGGAATTTTCAAGCTTAAGGTAATATTTGATGTAGATTTGTTGTTGTACATGCAATGGCCACCCAATACACATGCTCACTCAAGGGCATCTACCACCTGTACTAACTAGTACAGTGAAGTCAACATTGTTCACATGTGTCAGCATTCCAGTCCATTCTCCTTGGCTTCCAGGTTACAGTGATGTCACAAAAGCTGTTTTCGTTATATTAGCAATCACTGGACTTTTTCTAGACAAAACTTGCCACTTCTTCTATTTTAGTAGTAAGCAAATTTATGGCATATTTTAAAATCAATCCCATACTTGTAGAAATCTTATGGTAAGCATTGTTGGTACATTATTTACCATATTAGTAGACAAAGCAATTATACAAGATAGATGCACTAAATATAAGAATTAGAATGAAGGTATAATGATAATATAATCTATTCCTGGAAAACTTTAGAAAATAAAAAGCAGAATAGCCACTCAAAAAATTAAATGAAGCAAATGGTGAGATCCTTCTCTCATTCTTTGTAGCCAATGTAATCTGAGAAAGGGTGAAGATATAAGTATAAAATATAAATAAAAAATTTTAAATATTATTTGGTAGAATTTAGAAGCAATGAATAGAAGTCTTAGGGGCCAGTGTAAGAAAGAATATGTGCCCTGGCTGGTATAGCTTAGTGGACTATAAACGTAGGCCTGTAAACCAAAGGGTCACTGATTCGATTCTCAGTCAGGGCACATGCCTGGGTTGTGGGCCAGGTCCCCAGTTGGGGGTGCATGAAGGGCAACCACACATTGATGTTTCTCTCCCTCTCTTTTTCCTTTCCTTCCCCTCTCTCTAAAAAATAAATTTAAAAAAGAAAGAGTATGTGACTATTAGAGTTTCTCAATAATGAAAAAACTCTCTTAAGATTGCTGTGAACAAATAATTATCTGAAATATTGATTAAGAGACTGCACTATTACTACCCAGTCATTCTAGGGAGGGAATCTTTGCACTAGATGAAGTTTCTTACAATTTTGTAGATCTGTAACATAGTATTACTCATGTTCATGAATCTCTAAGAGGGCATTAGAATGAGAAGATTTCAGTTTAAAATGGTTCAGTGAATATATGTGCTTACATTTCTTTCTCCCATATGCCTCTGAATTTGCATTACGTAATTAAAAAGGGAACATATGTGAGAGCAATTAATGTATATCACAATATTTCAACAGCTCTTATTAAGTAAGTCATTATTTTCCCATGAATTGAAATGCCAATGAGGTCGACTTTATCAAGTTCATACATATATTTCAATCTATTCTTAGACTGTTTTCTTCCACTTACCAATCTGTGGTTTGGGTATCAACACCATTGTGTTTTCAGTAACAATGGCTTTTCAGTAAATTCTCTTATGTAGTATGTCTCCTCACACTTTTTTTTTCAGACTACTGTTGGCTAGTCGCAGATATGAAGTACTCTAAATAAGTATAAAATTATTTTACCTAAAAGGTTAAAAAAGAGTTTTATTGAATTATAACACATAATTTTTATGTAAAATTCTTACTTTTATTTTTCTTTTAATGTTTATTAATTGTTTTATTAGTTTGTGTATTATTATTCATTGTATTATATACTATTTTTATTAGATGTACATGTACCGATATAGATAAAATACACAACATATAAACGTAATTGTTAACGAAGATGAGAAGTACATTTAATTGGAAAGTAGGAGTCTGCCACACCATGATTTAAACCCTGCACTTTCCATATCCTCAGTCTGTAGTCATTTATCAGCTGGGTTACTTCCCTGTCTCAGTGTTGTAGTCAACTCTTCAGAAAACATCTTTGTTACACTCCTCCGGTTTCATAAAATTATATGGTTACATTCCTCATGGAATAATTGGACATGCTTGAGTTTTTTAGTTGGGTAAAGTGAATTTTTTTTGAAAAATTCCTTTTGCCGTTTGTTGAGATAATCTCAAATATCTGCCGGATCTCAGCCAGGTCCTGAGAGAGTAAGTGGACTGCATTGTTTTTGCTTTTGTGGAATACTATGAGTGGAAGTACACTTTGACATTTGGCTTCAGGCTTTTTGTTTACCTTGGAGAGACATTATAATAAATGATGCTAGGCAATCCATTGCTGTGTTTACTGTAATGATATTGCCTACTGTCTTGTTTGAACTTTCCTCTATGATCTCAATACCAGCAATGGTTTAGCTACCCCTGAATCACCAATTGGGTCTTATTGGGGATTTAGTTGAATTTTGATTAGTTTCTCTTTACTTTGGCTAGTGGAAAGCTCAAAAACAATGTATTGCATTTGGAAAGTAAATTCTGTATATAAACCCAAATCTTTTTTTAAATTTTAATTTTTCTACATTATTTTCCTTTTGCCTGGATTTTCTTACTTTGCTTTTTATTGTTTCTGCCTGTATTTTGTGTATGTTTTTAAGCCTCCTAGAATTGATTTTTGAACAAAGAGAATATGTAAGTAAATACACAAGAATAGAAAGAAATGAAATCATTTTTCATAGTCTCAGTTTATTTAATGAAGTCATCTCTTCCCCTCTTGCATGCCTCTGCTTACTGAGGTCTTTCTTGATCAACCTTTAAAAGATAGGACCCACCTTAGATACTCTATTCATATGTTCTGCATTATTCTTCTCTGTAGGAGTCCCCATATTCTGATATGCAAAATCTATTTTGTTACTGTTTATTTTTTATGTTGTTCTACTATAATATGGTTCCATGTTGACTTCTTCATCCTGAGTGTCTGGCACCAAGTAGGCACTTGAGTAAAATTTAATAATTATCAACTGCAAAGTAGTTTCAAAAGTAGTAACATTATCATGTATTGAAATGATGAGTACAGTGCCTGGAACACTGACTTCTCTTCCTTCCCCTGTGCTTTCAGGGAAGGCATGGTTGGCAAGGCACTGGCTATTACCTGCTTTGAGAGTATGCTGGGATTTGGGGCTTGCTGCCAGCCTCTTCTATCCAACTCAAATGCTGGTCTTGGTGGACCTTTTCTATGGAAGATTTGATGATATAATGCTTTAGATTAATAAAGAAATGTGTTCACATTTCTTTTTAGCCTTCGGATGGCAGGAAACCCATTCCCATTGTTGACCATTGAAACCTCCTTCATAGCAGCAAGTAGTACAAAACTGGAGAGTACCCATTTGTTGGATAATGAATGATCATGACGATGATAATGAAATTGTTTCTTAATAGGTTATGTTCTATCATTCTGAGAAATGTTTCATATAACATCTATTTCAGTTCCTCATATAACAATGTGGGTCGGATATTGTTATTACGCCCTCACCCCAGATTGTTAGCCACATTTTACAACTGAGTAAACAGATGAGAGAAATGAGATAATAAGTTTCATAAACTCATATAGGGAATAAGTGCAGAGCTGGGACTTGAATCGAGGGTTTTCTGATTCTAGAACGATACTCTGACATTTCACCACCATAACTTAGGACAAGTCCTCAGTTCCTTTTTCATGCCAATTTTATTTGTGTGTCTCTGTATTACTAACTGGCTGCATCCTTCAGTGAAAGTGTGGATAGCCCTATCCAAGGGTATTTAAACCAGGTTTTAGTTCTGCAAGGTTTCCTTTTCCAAGAAAATAAAGAAAAATAGTTGTTATAAAAATGGCTTTTGATTCTCTTAGATTGTCTGATAAGCCACATATAATGTCTAAGCTAATCTTTTCTGAAAGCTCCTTGGGTAAATTGCTGTTAACACTCAGGCCTGACAGTTTAATGCTATTACACTACAAAATATATGTTCTTTCCCAAAGTAAACATGTTTTACAATAGCAATACAGATGTCGTCAAGGGGCAAGGTTATCAGGAGATAATTAGACCCCAGAGAGATTACAGGCTCTTAGATCATGAGAGTAGTCTTGCGAGGCTGCCTTATTAAATAATTGTAAGAAAGTCAAACTCAACTATAAATACACACATTTCCCTGTAATGACTTTGAAAAGTACAAACCCAAGGTACATGCCGATGTGCTGAGATGATAAGGCCTCTCTCTCTATTACCCTAAAACATCTAAATATAACCTAGAAAACCAACTTTCAAATTGAATTTTAAATAAGACTGTGAAAGGAAAGACATTTCTTTCTTCCTTTGCTAACAGTTTTAGGTTAACTGCTTTAAGGACATTTTAAACCTTGGCAAATGAATGGCTAGGTTCCAATAAATGATCTATCCACCCTCCTTCATACTTCATAAAATATAACAATAAAAACCTAACTACATGTAATTCTCCAAATATAAGTGTCTGTGTATTTTCACATCATAATCTCTTGCCCTGAAAGATTTTCCCCTCCACCTCTACTGAACTTGCTAACGAGAAGCTGACATAAACCCAAGAAAATTCTACCATTCAAAAATAAGCTTAAAGTGAGGTTTGTGAAATCTTCTCCAGCTTCAACTAACCACCCCCATCTCTTCAACATCAGAATGTTTAGATATTTCTCCTTTGGTGATTAGTGTTATTAACATAGCTATCTGATTACATTATGTAATACATTTACAGGTATTTGACTACATGAGATCAAAAACAAGCAGCATACCCCACCAGTTTCTACCTCAGTGCTGAGCACAAAGCATTTCCTCAACAAGCGTTTACTGAAGGAATGAATGCAGAAGTTAATGAGCTGAGGCTGTCCAAAGCGAATGAATTAGATCCACTGTCGTCTACCATACATACGAGAGGAATTATTTTTCCTGATGACAGGTCCGTAGTTCTTTGCTTCTATCCTTAGTCCCTGAGTGGGGCTTTAAAGGCTGTTTTCTCAAGAAGAAGGTGTATAGTCAAGTGGAAGGTTTGGAACATTGGGAGTCACATTTCTATGCTAACCACAGTTATTTGCATTTAAGTTCCCTGAAGGACTTACTTGGTCTTCTTTGGTGCTGCTTCCCCAGGGCTTGCAACACTGCTTGGTGCAAAGCAGTCAGTACCTGCCTTCAGACCTCTTGGGATGCTTTTCCAGTTGTTGCTCTTAAAGTTGTTGCTCTTAAATTATATAACTTTCCCAGAGCATCACAAATAATTAGTGGCAAAACTGAAATGCAAAATAAAATCTTCTGTGCCCACATATGTATATTTTCCATGAGATTATTTCCAGTTTCCAATCAATCCCAGTTAATACAACTACATCAGAATTGTTTATTGCTTATCTTTGAACTTGACCTTTTCCAGAATCTCGGGAGAAATATCTAGGAAGTCTTTTTTTCCCCTTAGGAACTGAATGTATTTTGTAGTTTCCAGATTCTGAAATCTGGCCCTAATCACAAACCTGCTTATTTCTACTTCCCCCAGCTTTATTGAGGTGTAATTGACAAAAATAATAAAAAGTCACATATATTTAAGATGTACAATGTGATAATTTAATGTACATATACAAGGGACTTCAAAAAGTGGGATTTATTTGTAAAAATTGAGTATTCTTACATTCTAAACTTCAGTCATCTTCAAAATACTCTCCACTTGTTTGCAATAAACCTATTGAGACATATTTTCCACTGCTCAAAAGAGTTTTTGAACTCATTGATTTTGATGCCTTTAGTGCTTCTGATGTATTTTGTTTCACCTCTTCCACATCAGCAAAACATTTTTCTTTGAGGACTTTTTCACCCAGGGAAACAAAAAAAAAGTCTCTTGAGTCCAGATCAGTGAGTAGGGAGGGTGGAGCATGAGGTTCATGCCGTTTTTGATCAAAAACTGCTGAACACTCAGCATGGTGTGGATAGGTGTGCTCTGAAATCACCCATCATGAAATGGGCAAAGGCTTTCAAAGAGTCTTCAAAAAAAATTCAATGAAGCTGAACTCAGCCTCTCATAAAAACACCAGCGAGTGGACTGGTTCAGATGGGCTCCTCCAACACTCACCTAGCGGAGGGAGCCTGTACTACAGGGGATCTGCAGTCTGAAGATAATTCCGTTTTGCTCCCCTCCCCGTGCTTGTGCATTGTGGAATGATCACCAAAGCCAGTTAATTAACATATCCATCACGTATTTACCTTTTTTGGTGCGGTGGTTTTATATCTTTTTCTACTGACAATAGAGCTGTAACCAAACAGAAAACATTGAATATGAAGTATTTTTAGCCTCATGGAATCTCTGAATTCAGGAAACAGATACTAACTGCAAAGCACGGTCTCGTCCCATGTTTTGCTGTGACCAGGTACATTTTAGACTATGCTATTTGTACCCATTCAACTATTCGCCATGTTTTTTTTTTTTTTCAATGCCACATTCAGTTCACAAAGATTCCTTTGCATTTATACTTCAGGAACTTCACTTCAAAATTTTAAGAGAAATTTAAACCTAACAGTAAAAAAAAAAACAATTCTTGTCATGCTTTTGAAGCTTGCTCACTGGCAAGAGATCGCTCTGTTATTTTGAATTGGAATATTCAGAGCTTTTCCAGACGTAGAAGACAGAAGAAATAACTTCCCAACTTAGATTTTCCCATAAGTGTTTATATTAGTCAAGATAAGATAAGTTGTGCTATAGGAACAAATAAGCTCATGAATCTTGATGTTTTAGCAGCACCAAAAAGTGTATTTGTTTAATGTGGCATATCTGAAATGGACCATGTTTTAGACTGGGGGTTGGGGTAGAAAGTGGAGTCTGCCTGATGTAATCACTCAGGGACTGGAGCTGATTGAAGCCGCGCAATGCTGTAGCTGCGCCATCTGGAACGTGAGCACTCAGGGCTCGCTGTGGGATGGGAAGAGGTGGCATGGGGCTGGTCTGCCAGTTCTTAAATGCCTCAACCTTAGAGGGGCGCTTGCAGATTCTGCTCACATTTCTTTGCCTCTCTGGCTAGAATTGCCTACATGGCCCCAAAGAAACAGCAAGAAAGTTTAGGATATGTGAGGGAGCAAAGAGCCACGTGTTGATGTATAGTCTTTGCTGTACCGACCAATGAAGCTTTTTTTAAAGTAAACTAAACAAATCTGACCCTGGAGTCTAAGGACACATTTTCAAGATATATAGATTTGCCAGTGAGTTAGCTTCCAGTTCTTTAACAAACAAACAAAGTGAAAGTTTTTGTATAAGGGGTGTTACACATGATTCATGCTGGTTGTTGGATGACAATGAAAAACAATGAAAAAGTCTCACCGTACTGTGAATGTCATGTGGCATTCTCAAGGCAGTGTCTTAAAAACAATGCCTTTCTATTTAACACCTTTTTTTCCTAGCCAAAATACTGAAACATTACCCTAAGCTCTCATTCCCTCCTTTTCCTCCCTTTGATAAACAGAATCTTAGCTGGTGGATTCAGGATGGATGAATGGCCATGATGAATCACGAAGTAGGTGTTATCTACCCTACCCCCTCCACTAGACATGATAGTAGTTTTGTGATGTAAATACTTTTCTTTCTTTTATTCATTCATTTATTTATTTATTCATAAATAATAATTATGTGCATACAATATGCAAGGTTTAATACTATCTCTGCAAATACAGCAGTTTATAAAACAGGCAAAATCCTTGTTGAAGCCAGTATTACAAGACATGTTAAAGGAACTTCTTTAAGAAGAAAAAAATAAAAAGTATGAATAATAAGTGGCAATAACTACATACCTATCAGTAATTATTTTCAATGTAAATGGATTCAGTGCTTCATTCAAAAGACACAGGGTGGCTCAAGGATAAAGAAACGAGACCCCTGCACACACTGTCTGCAAGAGACCTGCTTCTGGTCAAAAGCCATGCCAGACTGAAAAGGAAAGGAGAAGAAGAGATATTTCATGCAAATGGAAATAAAACAAAAGCTTGGGCAGCGATATTTATATTGGACAAAATCGACTTTAAAACGAAGACTATCACAAGAAACAAAGAAGGACCTTTCACGTGCAGTGGTCAAGATATGAAAGCAAAGTACATGTGCATCGATAGACCATTGGATAAAGAAGATGTGGTGCCTATATACTAGAATCTACCTGGCCATAAAGAAGAATGAAATCTTGCCATTTGCAAGAACATGGGTGAATTCAGAGGGTGTCATAAGTGAAATAAAAGAGACTGAGAAAGACAAATACCATATGATTGCACTTATATGTGGAGTCTGAAGAACACTATAAATAAGTGAACAAACAGAAAAAAAAACTAGTAGATACAGAGAGCAAACAGGTGGTTACCAGATGAGGTGAAAAAGGTGAAGAAATTAAGAAGTGCAAATTTACAGTTACAAAATAGTTGTGGGGATGTATAATACAGCATAGGGAATACAGTCGCTAATAATATAATCACTGTGTATGGTGCCAGGAGGGTATTAGACATATCAGGGGGGTCATTCCATAAGTTGTATAAATATCTAACCACTGTGTTACACACCTGAAACAAACACAATATTGAATGTCAACTGAGATTGAAAAATAAAAAAATTAAAAAGATTCATGCTGATATGAAACATAAATGCTAATATGGAAGAAAATAATAGAAATCCATGAGGTATACTAAGAAGAAGACAAAAGGAATAAAGCCTGGCAATGAGGTAGAGAGTGACCGATGAGCACTGTTCAAAGATAGGCAGTTATTCAATATGATGGGGCAACACGGAGCTATTGGATTTGGCATTTGAGAGTTTGTTAGTGCCCCAGGTTGAGGTGGGAAGAAATCAGATGGCAACCCAGTGAGTGGAATATGAAGAAATGTCAGAGAACAGGAGATATTCTTTCAAGAAAGTTGATTATGAAGAAATAAGTCAGTTGCCTGTGAAGAAGGCAGGGCTTGGCTATATTCTGTTCTTTGTGATGAAGAGGCAAATCCTTGGTTACTTGGTTATTTCTCCTGACACTCCTATTTTTGATACCTTTTGTAAAAATGTCTTAGCTCTAGTAGTTCATGCCCTTGTGTGATCAACATCCTCCTGATTGTGGGTGGAACCCATGGAACGTGGCACAGGGGATGGAATGTGCATAGTTGCAGGTGCCGACTCTACTGCCTTAGGTCATAGCGCCTGTCTCACTGGAGTCTCCCTCTCTCTCTCTGGCTTCGAAAGGGCTGAAGTCCATATTGGGGGGTCCCATGGGGCAAGAAGCTGCAGGTGGCTTCTAGGAGATGAGAGTGGCCTCTGGCCAACAGTCAGCAAAAACCAAGATCCTCAGTCCTGCAGCTGGGAGGAACTGAATTTTGTTAACAGGAGCGAGCACAGCAGCAGATCCTTTCCCAGTCGGGGCTCAGACGTGCCTGCAGACCAGACCACTGTGACAACCACCTTGGGAGACATCAAGTCGAGGACTCAGCCAGCCCTCACCCCTGAGTCATGATCTGCAAAGTAAAGACAGTCCTAACTTTAGCATTTTATTCTGAAGATTAAATTATGTGTTATATATAAAAAGCCTAGAACCATGTAGATGCCTAATAAACATTTTTTTCTTCCATGTATTTTATTCCCCTACCATGCAACACTCCCTACACGTGCCTCACCATGATAGAATGAGCCATTTTAATCATGTTCTAGGATGTATTTTGTTTGTCCCAAGGAAGCTACCACATCTCAATGAAACACGGGCTTTTCATTATATCTTTTTTAAACATAGGTGGAAGTTACAGTTATGTGCTAATAGACTGTATACTCATGTGGCATTTTTAGAACAAAGTAGTAAATTCAGCTTGTCTAGCTCTTCCTAAAGGCAGTGGTGAAAGAGTTAAAAAGAAACTGCTGCTGGCAAGTCCCTTAAATCAAGTGCCTATTACCCACAATGGAAAACTAGTAAAGGGGGGTGGTGATGGCAGGAGGGGGTGAAGTAAATAGTCCCTCTCCCAAGCACAGATCTCACTTCTATAGGCAAGAGGGGACTGGCAGAGGTACTTATAAAGGGTCTTTTATGCAAAGCATTTCAAAGGGCTATGATGAAAATTCAATATAAAATACACTCTTAGTGTATTAGCCGACAGCTAAGCCTAGAAAAATAAGAACATTTTCAATTTGCTCTTAGAAGTCTCAAAGGAGCTGGAAGTTCTTACAGCTGCAGAAAAAAAAGGAGGGGTGAGTCTGAATGCAGCCTGAAGAGAATGTGCTGTCCTTATTGAATCAGGTTGAACAGGGGCCACTACTGGAAAGCAAATCCCTGAAGATGGTTGGTATGTAGGCAGCAAGAGTCTCTGAAAAGGAATAGAGTTCTTGGTTGTAGAGATCTCTGAAAATTAGGGACGAAGTCTATCCATGAGCCAGGGATCTCAGAGAAAAGAAAGACCACTTCGTGAAGTGCAGACGATAAATACAGCTGGGTCCCAGGGAAGACCCTCACTGATCCCGGTGTCTCTAGAATTAAATGTCAGTTCTGTGTAACATGTGTACAAATCTATTGTCTGTATGTTGTAGCTGAAATGCTGACAGAGAGCTAGCTGACTGGTTTTCAGGTTTACACTAATTCTTAAGCACGGTAAGAGCTCAGTTTGGAGGAGGTCAAAGGCAGAAAGGTATATAGTGAAAAAGAGCAAATAACTCTCAAAACAAAGGTCTACATTTTTGCAGAATTTTGGATTATCTCCATGAGGAAGACATGGACTTGACTGAATTTTTGCAAAGCCATTTTGCAGCTATTACTTTAAACATTCAGAGGGAGGACTTCATTAGAACTTCCAAATGGAAGTATCACAATGGAAGCCTGAAGTACCATACTCAACCGTCAAACAAATGGGAGACTGTTACCTTGTCCTTTTCATGAGCTGTAAAATGATGATGGGACATCAGGAGAAAGTAATAGTTAAGATTTTTCTTAGCCTTCAATTGTTTCGCTATTAGTTTTACCTTCAAAATATACTAAAAATCTTATCACTCCTTCCAATTTCCACTGCTACCACACTTGTTCCTGGAATCCTCTCTCTAGAACTAAGGTAGTAGCCTGTCTTGACCCATAGCCCCAAAGGGCTATTCTCTCTATAGAGTACAAAATGCTCATTATAAAATAAAGTTAATATTATGTTATTCTTTTGCTCAGAGTCCACCAATAGCTGATACCCCATTCAAAATAAAATCTAACTCTTTTTTTATGACTGACAAAGCTCTTCATTATCAGACCCCACTGATTTCTCTGGCTCCGTCTCCTGTCCCTGTCATCCTCCCACGGGCCTTCTGTCACCAGACGTGTAAATGATGGAGCTAGGTTGCACCCCTGTGCCTTTACTCCCCTGTACTGCCTCCGACCGTAGCATCCTTCTCTCAATAATGGCATGCTGAGTCCCATTGGTCACCTTTACTTTTCTAAATATTTCAGGACCGTAGGTATGGTTAATACTTCATTACAAAAATGTGCCTCGGATCAAGGATACACTTTTGTTTTGAAAGCCAAGCGTTTATTGTTTCTAGATGTCTGATGCCATAACTAATGATCAAGCCTCAGTCCTTGTCTCACCTTACCTTGCAGGAGCATTTATCTAAAGGAATCCCTTCTTCCTGAAAGTACCTTCTTTACTTGCCTTCTTTTGGTGGTGTTCCTACTCCTGAGCAGTCTCCAGTCTGCTGCCTCTTGCTCAGATTCTTAACCTCTAAATAGTGGTGGTCCCCAAGGCTCAGTCCTTAGGCATCGTTGCTTCTTTATCCTCTCCTAATTTCCAGATGTCCTTGTGCTAGTTCATGCCTTAACAGAATATGCCTGAGTGGATGCATAGCAGCTCTAGCCATTTCCACAGATGCTGTGCTCATGTAAGTGGAAGCTTATTCAGTTTCTCCACTTGGATGCCTGAAATATCTTAAGATTAACATGTCCCAGACTTTACATCTCCAAATTTGTCCCTACCTATTAAGCCCCATTTTAATATATTATATTTGCATTTATCTGATTGGTGAGGAGCTATACATCAGCATCATCCTTAACTACTTCCTTTTCTCATATATCACATCCAGCCTGTGGAGACATCCTTTTAAGGCTATCTCCTACTGATATCTCAAAGCTGGCCACTTCTCACCACCTCAATTCATATCATCCTTATCAAAGCCAACACTGTATTTCATCTTGACTGCTGAAAATCCTTCCTAAGTAATCTCCTTGATTCCACTTTTTCCTTGACTTCCTTCAAAGTCTATTCCCCACAAAGCAACCAGAGTGATTCTTTCAAACATAAACTAAATCACAACCTGCCTCAAACCTTCCAATTACTTTACATCAAACATAGAAGAAAATTCAAAGTCCTTAGTGCAGCTTATAAGCCCCTACATGATTTGACTCTTGGCTATTTATCTAAATTCTTTTTCTATCATTCTTCTCTTTCCTCATACACAGCAGACATGCAGGCTTCCTTCCTCCCTGTTCCTTAAACACACTAACTCTAATCATAATTCATGGCCTTTGTATTTGCTGATTTTTTCTCTGCATAGCTGATCACAAAGTTTATTCAATTGTTTGGTGACATGCAACCTCTTCATGGAGAACTTCCTTGATATCCCCATCTAAAATATCAACCTCTAGTATAATTAACACTTCCTTATATTTTCTTCATGTACTAACTCTACATCGTGTAATTTATTTATTGACTGATTTCTCCTATTAACATATTAACTCTTGGAAGGTTGTATTGTTCGCTATTTATTCTCAGTGCATAAACTAGTACCTGTAAATACTGGGTATGCAACTGATGTCTTTTATTAAAATAATTATATTTATAATTCATTAAAAAATCTGCATTCTATTATTAATGTTGAATGACATATAATTAATAACTATATTTGATATTTTCACTAGTTATTTTCCTTGTCTACCTTTTGTTTCATTTATATTTGTTCCCCTTTAATAAGGTATTTTTCTTTATATGGATACTTTTTCTTAATTTATCTATTTGATTATCCTAAACATGCTTCCTTTAAAATCCTTGTCAATATATTTTAAAAATCAGTTTCACTTAAGTGAATTTGTAACTCAATAATTTATTGTGTTTTCTGATTTTTCTAATGATAAATTTTTTAAGAAAACATCCAAGCATGAGACTTAAAACACTAACCATTTATTATCTCACAGTTTCTCTGGGTCCAAAATACAGGAGCAGATTAGCTGAGTGGTCCCTGTTGGGGTCTTCCATAAGCTGTTCAGGGTGTCAGCCAGCGTTGTAGTCACTGGGAGGCTTGGCTGGAACTCTTCTGAGAAGGCGATCTCGTATTGCTATTAGTAGAAGGCCTTCATTTCTCAACATGTGAATTCTCCACCGGGCCCTCGAGAATCCTCTAATAACATCTGGTTTCTCCACAGTGAGTGATGTAAGAAAGCAAAATGGAAGTCATGCATTTTGTGTGGCCTAGCCTAGGAAATTATGCACTGTTTTCTGCACAATATTTTATCGATATAAAAGCCGACCCTATTCAGTACGTGGGGAGTAAACAGGAGCATAGCTATGAAGAGGTGCGAATTGGGAAGCCCCTCAGAGACTGGCTGCTACAATCATCTACTGGTGTTACAAGGTCTACATTGTTGGGTCAGAAGTCCTGCCCAAAGGTGACACTGGAGAATTGAAGTGTATAGAGATGTCTGAATTTTTCTGACTTTATACAACTTGAGCTTGATCTGTGGCCAACAATCAAGGGAAGATGTGATTTCTTCACACGGATTTCATGAACCCTACTCTAGTCTCTGGTTTCTAGCAATCAGTCTGAATCGGGACCTCTGCTCGTGTGGGGCACTCTTAGTCATCATGTTCTTCTTGCCTGTGGCAATAGACCCCATCGAATAAGTGCTCAAGTCCCACAAAATGTCTTGTCTTCTGCTTGTGATACATGGACACTTTTGCCTTGATTTCCAAATATGACTTAAAATATATATATGACTTAAAATATACGTCTAGTCATGTGTATGTGGGGGGGTGTCCTATCATCATTATGTACTTACCATGGAATGACTATATTAAAGTGCAAAGTTAGTATTACATTATGATTTGAATTTTCCTCATCACCTGCCAGGCAATTACAAACTTTGTGCACATTCTTAAAATTATTGAGTGCAGTTCTACAATCAGTTTAGGCATAGCTTCTGAAAGAAAGGGACAGCAGTGGACATCCAAAGGCATTATCAGTGTGCCAGAGGGGGTCCCTGGGGAGTCATGCAGGTGTGAGCACAAAGTTTGGGCACATCACCTGGGCTCAATTTAAGCCTAAAAGATTAATCAGACCCTTGGATTCAAAAATGGAGCCAAGTAAGAGTATGGAGCCTGTAAAAGTAAGACAAGAGCTTTTCCAGAATTTTACCACCAATCCTATTGGTATTTAATTATGGTTCTTTTGTGGTCTGAAAATATAGAATGGGTACAAATATAGACCAGAATAAAGTCTTAGACTACATATATCGATAGTTTATCGTTTTCTGACAGGTGCACAATTGTTGGAGCTATATTCATTTGTGTGATAGACTTTGTTTCTTTGTTTCCCAATATTGTTTGGCATTTCTTCATTAGTGAATCTCTTCATATTAATTGCAGTTCCGCTGTTTGACTTGATCTGACACTTGCCATACACGTGATATCTTATTTACTTATTGATAAATTATCTCATAACAAACTATGAGATCCATGTCTAAATGGCTCTGATCACTCACATAATCTTGGAAAATAATGGGTAACATTATAAAGGTCAATAGCCAAGCAGGAAATTATTTTGACCAGCGAGGTTGAGAATTTATTGGGAATTATCCTTCCATGCTGTTACCAGATATGTCTGTACAAGGTCAATTTCTTTGTCCAATATAATGAAAACACATAAAAATTCAAGTGCACATTGGCTGTCAATTATAGTTCTCTGAAAGAGTGAATAGACATTTACATAAAAACATGAAAAATGTTTAGTCTGCTGCTGAGAACTAGTGTTTATATTCACATAGGAAATAGCAATGTGACGCTAGAGCATGAAAGGGAGTTGAAACTTCAGAGAGGATGGAGGTGTCATCAAGGGAAGGAAAAATAGATAAATTTCAAGCTAATCCATGTTCAGACTGAATTTGTTATGTAACTGACCTTATCTTCTGACCTTGAATGTTGAAGTAGACCATACGCCCGGCAAAGTGAATGATTTTGGAAAGATTTTGATTTTACAATCCCCAAGAAACTGAGGAGTCAGGCAAAGTATTCAAGGGAAATAACTATTTCCAAATCAAATGGAAATAGAAGCATAAGCAAAAATAATTCTAATAACATCCAAATCATAAGCATAGCTTATGTCAAAGCATAGCTAATGTCTAGTATTAAAGAAAGCCAAATAAAGGAATTCTTTAACAAGCATCTTGGCATCTCTGCAGCACAGATAAGTATACATTTGAGTCAACCGATACTATTGTTACTGAACCAGCAGAATCAGCGGACCTCAGTCACTATGAAACGTGAATTGCTGCATGTTTTGTCCAGTCATGTTTTGACCTATTTTTTTAGGTATGATGCCTTTCTGGGTTTCATATTAGGAAAACAACAATACGAAACATATTTGCATAATGTTGTACATCTACAAAACACTCTGTCCTCCCTGGAGTTTTGAAGTAGTCAGGGCAGGCATAATTGTCCTCATTTTATCAAAGGTACACCAGGTTTTCTGAGGTCGCGTTAATTTACTCGAAGCAATGTCTCTAGTGTAGGGAAGAGGTTAAATGAAGTCACAGGTTTTCTGACTCCTTGTATGGAGTCCATTCTTCAAGGTGCCACACAAAACGCCCTCTTCTCTGCAGAGGGAACACGTGACCCTTATTTCTCAGTACTTGTCAGCACCTTAGGTCTATTTCCAGTACACGGCTCATCATGCTGTATCCAATGCAATAAAATAAAATAAAATAAAACTGGAAGCAGATAAATATTTAATACTGCATCAAATTAGAAGCCAGGGTTTTAAACAGCTCTTTCGATCCGTGAAGACATTTTTTTTTAACACACAATGAAAAGTTTTGGAAAGAATAATAAGAACTACATATTATAGGAGAACTGATCAGTGATTAAAAGTATCTGAATGTAAACACAGGAATTAGTTCGGGGCAGCCATTTTTAATTTTCTATACCAGTCGGGAAATCTATCTAGGGCACTTTATTTAGCTCATTAACATATCTTAGGAAACAAAATGAATTATTTGTCAGAAAGAATTATCTGGAAAGAAATTAGTGAGCTCAGTGTTGCATATCTTTGTGGATATTGCCACACCAAAATTAATTACAATTATTAATAACGGTATTCTCTAGGGATGCTTCTTCTGCCACCCAAATAAGTCATTCTGTGTTCAGGCTGAATGGAGTCTGTATTTTTTTCTTAATGCCATTGCATATTTTAAGACATCTGGAAGTAATAGTAACTTGGATCAAAGCTTTTAGAAAAGTAAGAACACATTAGAAATGCAGCTATTCGAAATTAACTCCTAACCTGTAGTAAGTATATATAGGTTGTCAGGGTCAAGAAGAATGCTATTGGCCTTTGCAATAGTATAGTATCTGGCAATATTTCTCACCTAGAGAATTCTGTTATTAATAATTCCATGAATATTAATAGGTGTTTTCCATTTACATGACAAAGAAAATAGCCACGTTTGATGTGGAATTATTAAATGACCATCTATCATAGCTGGGCGAAACTAGATGCATTTAGTGGGATGCTGGCTGAATATTGGATTTCACATAAATGAAACAAGTTGTTTTTTTGTGACCTTGTTGTCTTCTTTACCAATAACCCCTTATATTTGAGCAAATTACCTGTGTTATGCTTAATAAGTTGAATGAGTTTGTCAAAAAGTAGATCTTGCTCACATCAGGCCTGGTCTCTGAGGCTGAGGGAGGGTAAGAGATTGTGTGAGGTCGCGTAGCCGGGGCACCGGGGCCTTTCTCAGGGGCACAATTGCGCAGCAAGCTTTTAGACGGATGACTGGAAGGGCGCTGATATCTATTGTTGCATTCCACATTCTCATCTTTTGAAAAGTTGATTCAATAATCTTTAGCAATCAGGAAAGGCTTCAGACGTAGAAGAATGGTTGTTTCCTTTTCTGAATATGCGACCACAACATTTGGAAATTACATCGATCTGTATAGATTTCACATCACAGTAATTCCATGTGTGCATCTTAGAGCAGAGATTTCTCTTTCAGTGATGCTACTAACAAAAGATTTCCTGACAATTTGGGAGGCGATAATAGACACCACGTCCACAGTGTGAACTATGTTTTGGTCATAGTGTTCACAAAGCCTCTGACCAGATGCCAAATGGAATGTTGTTGGTTGTCTCTGATTTTGGCTCAGGCCTGCTAGTTGAAAACAAGGCGACAGAGAGGTTCTAGGCACGTCTATGCTGTGTTTCCCAAGAGAGTCCGATTGGTCCAGACACGATCACCCCCCATTACTCACCACTTGGCTTCATAAGAGAAGTTTATGTATGTGAAACTGTAAGTATAGAGTCAGGGAGGTTGAGAATGTTTGGTTTGGGAAATAAGGCAGTAATACATTGATGTGCTTTCTTTTTATGGCTGATCATGAATAGAAAATGACATCCCAACTTACCTCTGGGCAGGGGAGCAGGGTTCTGACAGATGTGTTCCTGAAGATTTAGTGAGTACTAGTTGAATGTTTATGGACTTATGAAAATGCGAACCCTCATTCTGCCAAGGGGCCAGAGGAAATGTGAGATGAAAGTTCTTGGGAAAACTTGATATATGTCCCTGATGTTTGGGGACACATGTGACAATGCCTTCCTGCTCCACTATATAATTTTGAGGACAAGCAGTTGCCAGGGCCAGCCTGCACTAGCCAGAAGGAGAACCTGAGGGAAGTGGAGGAGTTTCACAAGAGACACACAATTCTGCAGTGGCTTTGGAAACTCATAACAGAGCCTAGATTTCACAACCTTCTGTCATGGAAGTCTAATGGCCAAGAAGGAAGTGACAGGAACACATGGGTGTGAAACATGTTCTTTTTCTTCTAAGCTAATCCCTTCCTCTGACGTCGTCTTGGAGGTACCTAAAGATAGAACAATAGTGCAGGACTGGACCACACCCTTGCTCAAGTGGACTTTACCAGTAGGAAATATTATGCCTCAGTTGTAGCAGCTGGTGAATAATTAATTGTATGTCAAATTGAAACACTGATAGGAGGCCAAAATTTTAAATTCTGAAAGTGAGTCATGAAAACTGGTTTGTTTTGTTTTTTTGGGAGGCACAATGATGTGAACCAAGATATCAGCTCAAGTTATAGTGCAGGGATATGAGAGGGAGAATTGGCGCAGTATAGGTGAGCAGCAGGATGGGAAACTTTCACCAGCTTATCTTGCTTACATTCATTGCCGGTACAGTCATACCTCTGTACTTGTTGTCTTTAGAACTCATCAAACCCTGCACTCATCACATGTTGATGAGAAAAAATTGTTCCAGCACTTGAGCTTGCTTGGGAGTCATTGCACTTGCTAGAAGCTTATGTGAGTCATGACACTGTTCTGCGGGAGAAGATGTTTCATCATCTGGTACTTGTCATTTCAGCACTCGTCACAAGTTCCAAAATAAATGAATGATGGGTACTGAGGTACCACTGTTATCTTATTTAATTCATCAACCCTTCCTTTACAGATGATGTTCTGAAGCTTTGGGGAGCCACTAGGAAGCCAGGATTGTACCTGATATGTCTAGATCTAACACCTCAGCTCTGGTATCTGCAACTTAGTAGCATTCAGCAGAATCAACTGCAGTAATAATGATATTCTTTATATGAATGATACTATATGATATCCGGTTGGTACATGTGGCTATTGACTACTTATGGCTAGTGTGATTGAGGAAACCCATCTTAAATTGTATTTATTTTACATTAATTTGGATTTAAATAGCTACCCTTGGCTACTGGCTGCTAAATTTGATACCCTTGCTCTAGACTGCCTCATCTGTCCTCTGATTGAAAACTTCTGTTGACCCTGGGATATATAACACAATTGGGCTGGCTCTTGGTGAGAGTTCATACTTCTCATGCGTTTAAAAGCATAAAGGGAACACACAAACAAAACCATACAAAACACACACACACACACACACACACACACACACACACGTTTCCTGAGTTTAAAAGAACAATGTTTAAGTGTGGAATTGCCGAAGATACCTTACTCTGTGCCTCCACAAGGGGGGCGATGGGTGTGGGCACTCAAACCTGGGACATGGTTTGCAAAATACTCCAGGCTTTAGACACCCTGCAACTGACAAACACATGGACCAGCCCATTGGACCTCAAGTCCCTCAGCCCTGATGAAACCTCCCCAAGCCCACTTTGTTATATGCTAGGTTTTATAAAGGCCTTTATTTGAAGTACATAAATATAGAGAAAGAGAGAGACATAGATGAACAAAAGCTACTTTGAAATGCATTGAGAATCCCAGAGAGCTTACGTTTGCTACCAGGTCTTCAAGTTATTAGCAGTGTGGCCATAGGCAACTTCATTAACTTTTTGGAGTCCCTCATTTCTCATCTGTAAACTGGGGAGTGTACCAGGTGCGCCCTCCTTGGAAGCTTGTCTCTGCTTTTGTTTGTCATAAATGAGGTCTGCATGAGAAAGGAATGTGTGAGTGGTCAAGTGCTACACAAGTGCGGTTATTATTCATTTGTTACCATGGCAACTAAAGGGCATCTCTCTGACAACAGAACATCTAACTGAAAAGCAAAGATTAAAAAAAAAGGTATTGCCAAGATCGAGAAACACGATACTTTAACAGCCAGAAAACCCTGTTACTGACATTGCTCCCTGGTTGTTTTCTTTCTAATCAAGAACTATTGCTGTACATAGAAAAATAAATTTTTAAGTGCAGGGACCTACAAAACCTCTTCTCATATTGTTCTATGTCCTTTTAATTTTTTGGCTCATGAATATGTTTATATAGTTATAGGTAGATAAACATAGAGATATAACATCAAATTTTAAAAACTGCTCTTTACATGAATAGTGCATCATAAGCCTGTGTGCAGATTATTAAATATTTTCCTAAAATATTACTTCAGCAGTGGCATAATCTATTATCATGTGACTATACTATAGTTCATTTAACAAACTACTATTGAATGTAGTTCTCTCTCTTTTCACCTCTTTCTCTTCCTCTCCCTTTCCTACTCCTCCCTCCCTTTCTTTCTCTCTCCTCCTCTCCCTTTTACGCCCTCGTTGCTGTTGGCTATTGAAACAATACTGCAAAACCATCAGAGGCATCTAGACAAGAATGCACAGACAAGATCTCTCATAAAGATTGGTATTTGAGCTGAAGGTGAGTGATCAGAGGGAGCCAGATGTTAGGGCGGAGCACTCCAGACAGAAAGGTAAGTACAGAGCCTCTGTGGAAATGTGTTTAACTGATAGGACTCTGTATTACCTCTAGAGAGGATTTATAACTGAACCCTTATTCTGATTGGCAGTGGATTGGATGCTATTTCCTTGTTTAAGCAACTGCAGAGTCGTGGGGGGCAGGGGTTCCACAGGTCCATGCTAGGCTGTGTATTTGAGGCCGACTTTGAGCCCCAAACAAGGTTTCCATTGCACGTGGGAAATGGATACTGAATCTAGAATCTTTATACATCTTCCAGCCCCATCCGTCTTTAATATTTACCATGCGTTATCTTGTCAGGAATATGGGTTAAATGAATATAGAGAGGTAAAAATATTTGCAGTTTAGTCTACTGTTTTATAAAGTGAAAGCTGCAATAGAAGTTCCCTACCACACAGGGCCTAGTCCATGAAGATCCTGTTTTATATGTTGATAACTAAAATTTAAGTTATGTACAGAAATTATCAGAAAGATTGCAAGATAAACTATGCAGAACTCCAGATCAATTAATTCTTTCTTAGTGTAAATTTCCAGTATCTGATACCCATAGATGCACTTAAAAGTAAACAAAGAAAAAAAAAAAAACTTTGGGAAAAGGGATCATTCAGTGATATCTTAATTATGGGAAAAAAAGATGACATATTTTATTTGTTTTTGTTCTTCTATGTTAACAATATCTCGTGACTTTTTTTGTAAGTGTAACATACAGTACATCTGTTTCAAAATTAATGCAGCTCGTATATTTTCATTTTCCATGTTCTATCACTTTCCAAACAGGTTCTTCCTTCCCTTAGCTTGTGGGTTGCACTAGGGGGCTGAGAGCAGATGTAAGCGTATTGCATTCTGATGGCTGGTGAGGGAGGTGCACTCAGTTTAGGGACCTTTGCCACTCACACCCTCGATGTTTTCATGGAGTTCAGTACTTGTGCAGGTGCTCCTGTTTTCCCACGATGGCAGAGAACAAATTTCTGACAGTCAAACAAAGCGTGCTTCTCTGTGCTGAAGACAACCATGCTAAGCTGTGTTCAGACAGCAAATTTATTTTTAAACCAAATGCTAGAGAAAACCTAATGCTTAACCTGTCCATGTCTGGTTAATGCAGATAAAAATATCATCCAACAATTTGAGGACAGGAGTAAGACCAGGTGTGCTCAGCAGCTCCCAGGTGTTTTTCTTAAGACACTCCACTGCACACAAACCAGCGATTTCAGACAAATCCAGAGATATTAGTGCTTCTGTTTAGGAGAAGCTAAAAGAGCCCACTGAGAAACTCATTTTTGCCCTAAGAAGCCTTCACCACAGGTAGACTGAAGAATTCAAAGAAAGCTGGGCCATGCCCTGTAGCTTTCCACAGGGATGCACATCAATTGTGTGTTATGGGAAAAACAAACACTACTTGCTTTGACTGAGCACTCCACGGTCAAAGTAGGGGTTATTCTGGGGGAAGTGGGCACTCTGTCTCTGGGCTGCTAGGGCCCGAAGAGAGCTGGGCCAAGCCGAACACCATTCTTGCTGATTTCCTTAATACTGCCCCTAGCTGGCAATGACCAAGAAGGGGGCACTCCCCTGCCCACACAGGTCAACGGGAATATGACGATGGACTCTCTCTCCCCAGCCACTGCTGCAGGCTGAGAAGGTTCTCCTTTGTGACTCTTTCCCCTAGACTCTCATGGCAGAGCAGTCCACTTGCCTCACAGGCCCTCAGAGGAAAAGAGGAGATTGAACTATGTGACAAACACATTTGAAAGCTTCCAAGAGAAACAACACTGACAGATAACCAGGAGCGATGTGTTTCTGTGCTTTGAGAAAAGTGGAGCTTGTTAGTGATGAATTTGGATATTTAGCTGGGGATGCTTCTGAGCAAAGTGTTGAAGGCACAGCCAGATTTTGTTGTTGTTGTTGTTTTGTTGTTGTTTTCTTATTGTTGTTCTGCTGCTGCTGTTTATGGTAAAACATCAGAGGAGAGAGAGAAATCAAGGAAGAGGTGTTAAGCAAAGAGGAATTACCACTTGGTGATTTGGAAGATTCTCGGCCTGTCCAGATATTGCATTCTGGAAATAAGCCTAAGTGTGTGGCTGGACAACTTTTGCTGAAAAATTAAGTGTGGGACTCGGGGATCCAATCAACTATCTCTGGAGAAGCCAGGAATAGAGATGCATTTATCCAGGAAATGTCTGTGAAGGACCTCTTTTCTGTGGGCCGGGATTCCTATGAATTATTAATACATGTGAGGCCAATGAGGATTTTTTTTTAGAAATTTAATTCTAGAGGGAAAAGGAGAGAGAGAGAAATGTGTGAAAAAGACATCGATGGGTTGCCTCTCGCAGGCCCCCAACCAGGGACCTGGCCTGAAACCCAGGCATGTGCCCTGCTGACTGTGAATCGTACTGGCGACCTTTCTCCTTGAGGGATGACTGAGGCCCAACATAGTGAATAATGTGAGAAATTTACACCAGCAAAAACATTGTCAGCCTGGATGCAAAGGGTCAGAGATGGGATGTAACAAAGGGAGAATGGCTTTGAAGGCAAAGCTTCGGGCGCAGAGGCCAGGGGGGCTGCTGCTGCTGCTGCTGTGGACCCAGTGCTCACAGGCCCAGGGCTCAGAACCGTGCTGTCTGGGGTCTGGGTCCCGGGTCCCAGGGCAGAGCCATTTCGGTGGTTTCAGAGGGTGGATCCACTGCTGAGGAGGTGGGGTTGCCACCCCAGCAGGCCTACAGAAGAGAACATCAATCAAAAAAGGCTTGTTTTCAAGCCTTGAAATCTAATGGAATTTGCCCCACCGGGTTTCCCACTTGCAAAAGGGCCTGTGGCCCCCTTCATCCTCAGTTTGCCTGGGGATGGAAGGGCTGTCTCAGGCCTGTTCTGTCATCATATTTCAGAAGCACATAACTGTCTGGTCTTACAGGCTCAGGGACAGAGAGGATTCTTGCCCCAGAATGGATCATATTCTAAGTCTCACTCATAGCTGAACTGGGTAAGATTTTGGATTTAGGGTTGTTGCTAAGATGGGTTAAGACTTTGGGGGACGCTAATGTGAAATGATTATATTTTGCATGCAAGAAGGACACAGACATTTGGATAGGTGAGGAGACAGGCTATTATGGGTTGAACTATGACCCCATAGAATTTATATATTGAGGTCCTAATCCCCAGTGCCTCAGAATGTTACCATATCAGGAGACTGAATCTTTACAGAGGTCATGAAAGTACAATGGGGCCCTCAGAGAGAGCCCTAATCCAGTAGGGCTGGGCTCTTTATAAAAATGGGAAATCGGAGACAGGCCACATGGAGGGAAGAGGCTGTGAAAAGCAATATGGAGAAAACCACCATCTGTGAGCCAAGAAGAAAGACTTGGAACAGATCTTTCCTTCCCAGCCCTCAGGAAGAACCGCCCTTGCTGACACCTTGCTCATAGAATTCTAGCCTCCAGAACTGTGAGACAATAAATTTCTGTCCTTTAAGCCACTCAGTCTGTGGTATTTTGTTATGACAGCCCCAGCAAGCTAATACAATCAGGTATGATCGAGAGTTCTTCGTTCTCCCACAATCTGTGTTTAAGCTAAGAAAACAGCCTCAGCATTATCAAGTCGATAAATAATTCAGTGCCCACTGTGTGCAGTGCCCTGTACCTACAGCTAAAGGGGATAAAAAAACACTTCAACTCCATCCGTGCTTACGGATTACAGTTTGAAACAATCGCATTTTAAGTTGTCTGGAGAAATGTGACTCGGGTCCTTACAGATGGAATTCCTGAAGTAAATAAGCCCACGCGCTGGAATTGGAAAGCCTTTTTAGATGCGTTGTTGTTCGTGTGACCCATTTGCCACCTTTAACAGTACTCATAGCTCTGCTGCTGGTAGAAAGTGCCTCTGAGTGGAGTACACCAAGAAATAAAAGCAGTTGACATTCTCATGCTGAGTACAATGTGTCGTTGATTTGTGTTTCACAGTTTTAGGCAGAGCTGGGTCTGTTTTTCAGCTCAAATGTCTATCTTAAGTATAGTATTTATTTATTTTTCACTTTTGGGTATGGATACAATATACACCATTTACCATGGCCAGCCATATTGCCGTGCCAAACAAAGTTCCCTAGTGACAACCCGTGTCCCATTTGGTTTAAAGTATTTTTGTAAGCTTTTTCTAAATTGAACCGCATATCTTGAGGATATGATTTGCGTATTTTATTTTATTGTGCATATAAACAGGACTTAAGAGTACTTTTCTAATTATTCTTTGATTTTCTCCATCGAGCAAGGCAACTATTATCATATGGTAGTATTGCCACTTTCCCAAATTAATATTATATTTGAAGACAATATATCTGGCTAATAAATTATAATATATCACATTGTGAATCTTGGTACAGTTGGTTGATAAATTATAGCAGTAATAATGGAAATAGTTCATGTAGAAAATCCATTCATCAGGCTGAGACTACAGCCTTTATATTTATTAATCAATAAATTTAAGACCAGAGGTAGTATAGGAAGAAATGGATATAACAAATCTTTATGAGTTTATGAAAAGTTTAGTTGTAGAAGTGAGATTAGGGAATAAAAATTATTAGTATGGCACCTAGACCGATCAAGCGGTGATGGGTTTCCTATAATGAAGTGTCTTGACTTTAAGCATCTGGCTTTAAGCATAATGGCCTTCACTCATGAGGGGAAAGACTAGCAGCTGAAAATAAAAAAGATGAGCTGGAAAAATACCTAGTAACTTGGATTGTTCACTTTTCACCTGTGAGAGTCTCCACAGTGATGGGAATCGAAGGCTGCATGTACGTGGGATTAATGCAGACTTTCTGAACGGGTGTTCTACCAGGGTGCTTTGACCTGATGTGTAGCACACAGCAAGCTCTCGACAAGTTCAAGATGATTTCAACAAGTTCAAAATGATCCGTCTGTGCAAGGGAGGGTCACGGAAGGGTAGAGGTATGAAAACATAGGTTTGGATTTTAAGGGAAAGGAAGATTTGAAGAAAACTAATCCTTGAGTTCATGATACTCAGATGGTTTCAGACTCATGTATTTCGTGAATAATAATATGGTTGTTATATTAGTCATGCTTTTAAGTATTTATTTCATGATAAACTAGTAAACTCTCCTAAGCAAACTATACTTTTCCTGGTCACAGAGATCTTCAGCCACTAAGAATAACCGTGGAGAGTTGTATTGAGTCTGAACAGAGCTGCCTGGTGATAAGTAATCTGCACTTCCTTTGTTTTATAATGTTCTATGTACAACCACTTTCCTAGTTGATATGCTAGAAGCATATTGTTCAATCAATCATTCATTCACTCATCATCCATATAATGCATATTTGCCGTTTGCCTAACAGGCAGCAGGGATAGCATTATGAGCAAAGTGAGAAGTATTAATATTTGATATAAAATTTACCTAGTATGTTCCGAGGGAGTGAACATTTCTAAGGATAAAGGTCTTATTTGCAGGTCTACCCCTCTTATCGCTTCGGAAATGTTTCTGCTGCTTATAATGGGGTGAGGTGTGTTACAGGGATAGCAGTAGGACTAACCCAAGAGAAAATTTCTCAGTGTTGCAATGGGAGGGAGAGACGTGTGATGTACATGAGCCTCTGTAATTAGATATGCAAATTTTTCAGCAGTGCTTGTTAAGAGGCAATAGCTCCATTATCTTTTCCATGCTATCAGGGTGCATGACAAGGTCTTGAGAGAAGCCAAGAATACTAGGATAAGTGGTGTGATAGGATTTATCTGCTTCCTCTTACTCCTCGCACAGCCAGGCTTGGCAAAGAGAAATGTAGGGTATCCAGTTAAATTTGAATTTTAGGTACTCAGTGAATGAAGGAACATCCTGTGTCAATGCTCCCTCCTCCATCAAGCTCATTGCTCCTCCCTACACCCCAGAACCCATAGACGACATCTAACACAGTGCCTTTCCGCTGGGACATAACATGGCCCATCAATAGCAGTGTCTGTTCTGATGGTGATTCTCAGGCCCAGCAGTGGTCACAGCCTGCAGAGGGAAAGGGTTTTAGTTGGAAGATGAAGAAAAGGGAAGTTGTGTTTTAAAAAAACCTCTCTCCATGTGATTTATATATGACATATGGTTTCCAGAAGGACACCTCCAGTGTCCATACCTGTCTAATTTGGAAAGAACCACTATCCTATGGCAAACATGGCAGGGTATATTTTCAGCTCTTCAGATGGGCACCTTGCTTGAAGGCTCTCTCTAATAATACTGTTAATATATTAGCTTGGATTACTAGTGTTACTACTCTTACTACTCTTGCTACTGCTACTGCTATTACTACAATTATCTAATGAGCTTTTATATATATGATCCTATTTTAAGTTCTCTCAACTCAGCAGCTCTTTAAGGTCTGAATGTCTGGTCATTCTTATGCTATTTTTCAGAGACGAAAAGACCCAGGGAGATTAAGTAATTTATCCTCCGTTATTTAAATAGGCAGCATCAGAAATGGAATTCCTGGTCGGAAGCTAAGTCTTATAACTCAAAAAATAAATCACTTACCCCTATATCACAGTGCAGTTAGCCTAGTTTTCCCCTTTCCCGGGTTTATAAAGAGATTACATAATCGAGAGTGGAAAAGGAACGAACTATTCCAGCTTTACATTTGCAAAACTTCCCTAATGCATAGACAGAAAATTGAACCCCTCACATCCATTAATACAAGTTGGAAAATTGTGAAATTAAGAACACTTACTGTATGTGCTCATTTTCAAAGATGCTCTCTCCTTTAAAAAGCCAGATCTGAGTTTTAGACAGGGAGGCACACACTAAATCATGAAAGCTATTTTGTCTCATCATCATAGTTAATACATCAACTGCTGCCAGGTGCCAGCGAGTAAAAGCAAGTTGAAAGCACGTGTTTTATCTTAATATCTCATTATTTATGACACAATGGATGTATTTAAGGATTATCTAAAAAATTACCTAATAACTAATCAGAGGAATGCAATATATTAAATAAAACAGACTATTACAAATATCTAAATTAAGCGGTATCTTTCTGTGTGTTGACTGCAATCCAATTAGGGAAGTGAAACATGAAGACGTGAAATGTTAAATAACAGTAATTAATAAACATAACATTTCTGAAAACTAATATCTGAAATGTTTCAGGGTAGATCTGGCAGCATCATATTTAAAACAATGCGGATATGGTGCCATATAGACCTGGATACAATTCTTAAACTCTTTATTTCGTGGTCATTGTCTAGAATATTACCATGTTCTAGTTCTCTGCATAGTACTTACAACAATCTGATTTTATTTGTATCAATGTAAAAGCTCCATGAGGATAAGGGTTCTCTCTGTATTTCTCACTAAAGCATCTCTAGGACCTGGAATGGTTCATAGCCCATAGTAGATGAATGAGTAAGTATGTGAGTGAGTGAATGAACACATGAATAAGTAAAATTTCCAGTTAATAGATACGTGGTCCTGAGCTTTTCTAGGTACCCAGTTTTATCTAATTTTAAAATAGTACTGTATAATTATTTTCTCAATGAATTCTGGTGATGATTAAGTATTAAATAAGTAAATCCTGCTGCCCAATGGTAGCAATGAAAAGAAATGTGATACTCTTACCGTCAACATAAAATGATGACGCACCCCCTTCTTATCGTTGGGTTTGGTAATTACTGCATCCAATGCGATGTGAGCTGATGTGGATTCTGACACTTCTGGGCAGAAGCTCATTGTTGCCCACTCTTCCTTCCCTCTGCCTTGATAATGTGCCTGTTTCAGACTGAAGCTGCACCTTCAGCCCAAGCCCAGGACTGAAGATGTGTGGGGCGGATGCAACCCCAACTGCCAGCTTGCAGCTGAGAGTCATAGACACTCTGCCGATATGTAACGTAAGTAACAAGTATTTGTTGTTGAGAGCTCCTCAGATTTTGGAGTTGTTTGTTGTGTAGGATGATCTATTGAACACTGACTATTAAAATACCCTATGGGATCTCAGGAGATGAACTGTCTTAGAATTAAAATACCCTAGGGTGTTTTAATACCCTAGGGTATTAAAATACCCTATGGAATCTCAGGAGATGATCTTAGAATGAAACCAGCTGAAAAACATGGATTTTTAATTGACACAGGGAAAGGAGCAATGCAGTCTTGCCATGAAAACAAGGCATGGCCCTTGGCTGCCCTGCTCCACTATAACATATTAGCACCTCGTTTCACTGTCTTTTTGTGTTACCTCCTTCTAACTCTGCCTTCACCTCATTGAGTCCATTTACCAGGTCTCCTCTATGTCTGGTCACATCACCATAGGTAACGCTCCTGCTATGCTAAATTACTTCATGCCCATTGCCTTGAAACTATCATACCATGTCGTGCTTTGTATACTTTGTACAAGCCTTTTCCTTTGCCTGCTGTGTCCTCCTTTTCCTCAAAATGTCTGCATTCCCAACATTACAAGGGAGATCCTCCTCAGTCTGAATCCATTTCAAGGGTTGGTAACTCTATGCCTACCATCATTACTATGACATCTTAGGCCAGGGTCATTATTTAATCACCTTTATTACCCTTGGTGTTCGAAACAGGCCTGGAATTTAATATGTGTCCAGTCAATACGAGTTGAAGTGATTTGGACTGACAGTTCGATCAAAGGTTAAAAGAAAAGTCTAGAAGAAGCATTCTGACTGAAATCCAGCTGTTCGGAATGTGATTTTCATCTCTGTATTTTGTAAACTAGGCCAGGAACTGATTTTTGAATACAGGAAGAGGAAGTTGGAAGAATTTTTAAGCCTACAATGTGACCTCTTCCTCAATCATGCCACTAGCATAGTTTCCACACCAGGGGTTAAACACTAGGGGTTCTCCAAGTCACCGGCTGTTATTTTCATGACTTTAGGCTAGGCTTACATCAAGAGCTGGGCAACTTTAGCCAATTTTAAAAAAGAGTTATCTCTGGTTTTGGAAAAAAACAATCTGAACTTCCCAATTTATAAAACAATGTCCACATAGAGGTTTATCAGAAGGGGAGGGATGGAGAAATGTACAAGGAGTAAGAAACATAATCAGTAGGTACAAAATAGACAGGGGAAGTTAAGAATAGTGCAGGAAATGGAGAAGCCAAAGAACTTATATGTGTGACCCATGGACATGAACTAAGGGGAGGGATTGCTAGACAGAGGGTGTGTGGGGTGGAGGGGAATAAAAGAGAGAAAAGAATGGGACAATTGTAGTAGCACAATTAATAAAATATACTTTAAAAATAAAAAACAATATCCAATATCTATCTCACCGGATTAGTATTAGGAGCCCATGAGGAATTGTGATGTAAGTTGTTATTGTTAGAATATGTGGACACCATCTATTTTGTATATATTCCCAGAGTAGACATGAGCAGACACAATATACAAGAAAGCCTGAGAGTTTACATACACAGAAGAAAAGATACCCAAGATCCAGGGACAAGCCTGTGAGAGGTAGAAGGCACCTCAGTGAATTCTCCTGACATTACAGTGTACCCTCATGACTAGCAAGAGTTAAAGAAGCAAACAGAGAAACATAAAGTTACATTTTTAAAAAAGACAAAGGTGGAAAGAAAAAATAAATAAATCCCTGGGACTGGTGAGAAAAAAGACCAGAATTGTATCTTTCATGTTATATGGAGTTTTATTGTGAAGGATCTTTTTAAATGGGTTTATAGATGGTTACTCCATGTAAGATTTCCTTTCTCAACTTTTGCCTGCAACATAATGCCTTGCTATACACTTTATAAAACACAATAACTTCTCATTTGCTTTTATGTGTTCTCAGTAGGAGAAATTCATTTAATTTAAAAGCCAACAAAAGCATTCAAAAAGGGAGACTGACTTGATTGCCACAAAGAAATGAAATGTTGAATAGTAGCATCAATAATTCCCACATTCTATGTAAAAGAAACAGATTGCCAGATTGTACAAAATGACTTCTACCTTGATGTAGAATCAACAAATGGCTGCTTATGGGTCTCTTTGACTCCCTTCTACCTGTGTCCTTAATGTAAAAATTACTTCTTGTCTCCACCAAATGCTATGCCATACACTGGTCTTACTGAAGACCAGACTGGTAGTCAACTGATCAAATATTATGCAGGAGAAAAATTTATTGTATAAATATAAAATGTTACTTAGATCACCTTCTGATTAAGTCTTTTTCTCAATCACACATGTAGAGAGTGAGATAAGCCTTAAATGGGATAAAATGATCCTGATCTTGGTGAATCAAAATATTAAGATGATGGGTTAGACATGCTTTCAATTTGTTTTTACGTTACATGGCTGTCGTGGTTAGAATGAAAAAATTCTCAACCTATGTAAAGTTTCAGGGGAGAAATTACAGATCTATTTGGCACACAGGTGGAATTCCTTCAACTGTACCCCACCCCCCACCACGGCCCCTCAACAGCCTTCACTAAATGAAAGGAGACTAGTAATGCGCCGTACTTTCCCCTACTTGGAGGGAGGCACATTCTTACAAGTGTGCTGTGGGCAATAAATACTTTGAGCAGTGGAAGAGGAAATAAAATTTGCACAGTAAAGGAAAAGCCAAGCATTGAAATGTTCCCAGGAATTATAGCTTAGCTATAACACTGTATGTAGGATTAGTCCATAGAAATAATTTTGTAAGACTCTTGTGGCAGACTCAGGCTGCCAGGGGAACACTGTGATGTATAGATTGTTTCCATTATATTCCATACATTTGCATTAGAGGTTTAGAATAACATAAATAATGCATGATAAGTTCTATCAAAAGAATCTCTGGCTGGCATTAGTACACCCAGGAAGCTGCCTGTTAGGCCTTATTTTAACAGGCCTGGGGAATGGCCAGGCTGGCCGTATTCATGCCCATAGAAATTCTGGGGCTTTCAATTTGTCAAAAGTTAGTGGAGAAGCAAGAGAAGTGAGTTTGATTTAAATTTTGAGATGATTTCCTATGAAATATACAGAGTACTTGCATAGTACATCTAGTACTTCCATCTCTACCCATAAAAAAGTAAGAGCATTTCGGCTGACCCACAAGTTACTTGGTGAACCTCCCAATCTGGCATTCACTCCTGAAATAATGACTCAACAATGGAGAGATTTGTCTGCAGGAGAAAGGGCATACCACATGCAAGGACTGACAAGGACAGTTGAGTACTAGTTATCGGGGGCTTGTTCTGTGCCAGGTCTCATGCTAAGAATTAGATACATTGTCCCAGAATTATCTATTGAGTCCCAAAAGCAAATTTACCACAAAAGATTTATCTTTGACTCATAGAATATCTCAGAAGAATTAGATGACTATAGACCCTAAGGGATCATTTATAGAGGACATCTCCATCTGACTTAGTTTTCCCTTCTCCTCACTACTGCATTATAGGGCTTAATGGTAGAAGCAGTGAACTCAGAGGTCAGCTTGAAAGGAGCAGCTCTGGAGGAAAAAGCCTTTCCTGGGACAGAAGGAAAGGCCCTTGGTGATCCTTAACAGTCAGTGCTGTTTGAAATGTGTGCGGATGTGCATTGACGGCCTGGCTCAGGGACCTGGAATGAAGCTCTCTATAACAGACTGGACCCGTGAGGCCCTAGTAGACAGCATGATTGGTTGTGTGAGTTGGGTGGACTAGAGAAAATTGAATTACTGGAGACATCTGTTTTTACCTGTGACCCGAAGTTGCCTTGCATTCTTATCTTTACAGAGGGGAAAGAAAATTCATGCAAACACCTACCCTCCCCAGTCTTCCTCTTCTCCCTTATTCCTCCCAGTGGGACATGTGTTGTTCCTGGTTGATCAGTGTTCTTGTCAGCCATTACTTTTCTCTGCTGGATTCATTCTCCTCAGCCTGCTCTGTGCCAGTGTGGGAAGAAGTTGGGTGGGGGCATGAGCCCCGTGGACTGAGCTACCTACTCTATGGCCTCCCATTGGGTTTGGCCAATGGCATCTCCTGGTAGGAGATTGGAGGGCAGAGGAGAGAGGTCAGACTGTTTCTTTCCTTTTTCCTAGCTTCTCCTTGTCTGAGTTTCATTTCTCCAGAAGTAGCTATGTCTTTTACAGCTGTAGCTACTACCAGTGGCTCTTTCTCTACCAGCCTACTTTTAACTGGACTCCAAATGCCTGATTTCCTTCCCAAGTCTCTTAAGCCCTAGTGGTTGTCACAGTTTGACCTCATTGCACTGCTCTGGGTGCTTCTCTATCTTTTATTTCCTAAACTCTGACCTCACCTCTATAAATAGTCCCTTCATTAAAGTTTTTTTGAGTCCTCTAGAATGGATTCTGTTTGCTGCCAGAGTTCTGAAAAATACTAGTAATACTAATAAGCTTTCCTTCTGGGAGGTGCCTGCAGGGAACACACTGTCTGCTCATCCAGCCTTAAGTTGTACAGGTTCTGGCCCTAGTGAAGAAGGACAGATAAGGTCTAGCTCTTCCTCGAGTAGGGCAGAACTTCCTTGGGAGGGTAGCTCATAGACCCAAGAATTTGTTATCTCATTTCTGCATCTATTTTTCAGTTGATTCTGCAGCTCATAAGAAAAGAGGCATAATTTATTGAGTCCTTCAAACACTGGTGGTTTTTGTGTGTTCTGCCGATGACTTGGCTCCCTCCCCTGTGCCATGGAGTCTGTATGCAATATGGCGTCACCCATGTAGAGGTAGAGCAAGGGGAGTGTGCTCTTTTCGTTCTCTGAACAGGGAGCCTCTTGGTGGACCCAAAGCAATGGGGAGAGGCCCTGGGCCATGGGGGACTAGAAGGAGAAACCAGCTGGGACCAGACAATAGTCAGACATCTTGCATTCATTTTTTGAAATCTGAGGAAGAAATCTGGAGAACTTGGCACTCTGCACTTTTAATATGTACCCCTTAAATTAATGAAATGCTAAAATCCTTGGTAGACTAGAAATAACTAATTGAGGAGTGGGAACCTGCCTGTAGGGGAGAGAGGCCTGTTGTTAACCAGAAAGGCTACTGTTGGTGTCTTCTTATGTAGGAGAGGAAAGAATATTATCTCTTCCCAATGGGGAAAAAGACTCCGTTATGGTGCACAGCCTTTTACAGCATGTGCTTCCTAATGGGAGAAGAAGAGTGGAGGGAGTGGTAATGATATTTGTAACATGAATATTCAAAATAAACAGTAAAGCCCATGAATACCCGCTCCACGTTGTCCTATGCACTGCCCTAGTCCTTTCTCCTGGCTTTCTGAAGAGGGGGCGTCTGCCCTACAGAAACAACTGAAGGGCAGGGAGTCTCTGTGGAAGGAGGAATCATCAGAAACCATTTATGTCATCAACATTTATTATGCGTTTCTTATATTTTACTGTCTGCATCGATGAGGTGCTCTGGGGCAGGAGAGCGAGGGCTTAAGGAGAGGTGGGAAGAGCTGGATGTAGACAGGGTATGATCATGTGTGACAGGGTGTGTCTGTATCCCATTATCCCAGTCTTGTGAAGGAGACAGAGAGAGTCTCCTTCATGACAGAGCAGTGTGTCTATCAGGAGGAAGGGGCAGATCCAGGGAGGGCACCCTCTCTTAGGGCTGCCTGGTTCTCTTCCTTTCAAAGATGAAGAAACAAGCCAGAAGAAGCGTAAGTAACTTGTGTTGGTTCACACAAATTCCTCAAAGAGAATCTTTGACCAGTGCTCAAGTTCTGGGTTGCAGTAGGCTAGAGATGATAGAAGGGTGTATAAAAAAGGCAAGAAGAGACATCTTTTTTATTCCTTTCTCTGAGTTTGGAGAATTGGACTTCTGTGTGGAATCAGAAAAGAGTGTCTTGATTTGCTATACAACCCTGATCATGGCAGAAAATGAATACGACCTAATCTTACATTGGAGATGAAATACTTTTTAGTTGTTTTCAATCTGCACTATTGTACCTAAGCTACTTAGTGCCCAAGTGAATTATTAAAAAAAAAAAAAAAACTTTCACAAGACAAACATATGTCTATGCCACAGAAATAAAACCTGGAACATTGTTGCAAATCCATTACATCAGCGGCTTGTGTACATAATGCAATGACTTCTAGACCCATTTGAATTTTTAGGATGCCTTTAATATTTTAAATTGCTTAACACAGATTCTTCATTTCCAGCATTTATTTAATGAAATAGGAGTGTTAATAAATTCAGTTCTCATTGGTGACAGAGACTAAAAATGAGGTCACTGACTACAGGTATTGAACTTTTTTGGCTGACACATTCAAGCCCTAGTATGTTCAATGAGAGTCATTTTTAGTAGAATTTTGAACAACAAAAAAATGAAGAAATGTGGAACAGGTTGAGTACCTGAGTAAAGTGGGATCTCTTTTGAACTTCCCTAACTAAGCATAGAACCAGGCTAGGAAGAATAATAAGCATTGATTAGATAACAGAAAGTAGGCTAACTTCATCTCCAAAGAAAACCAATTTTTACTTTTAGTTTTTGCTACCCATACCCTGAGGAATGCTTAAAGCCAAGAGTAATTTATAATACTATTTTCAATTCCTTTCTTTCCCAAACATTTTATGAGCATTGCCTGTGCTTTCAATCAGGCATACTCATGCAATAGCAATTTTGTCTCCAACTTAACGAATTATTAATTAAGGACCCAGACGTGTTTTTCAGAGCAGTGGAAGCTAAAATCAATGGGGTCTAACCTGAGGGTTGGGCTGAAGCAATGCCAGAATGAGCCCAATCTACTCTCAGACCGTACTAATGAGAACCAGAGTGATTGTTGGAAAATGGTGTTATGCTAGGGTGACATGAAATAGACCTTTGTAAATGCTTTTTCCTCCATTTTTTGTCTAACCCTGAGGAACATAACAATTTACTTCCCTTTGATGGCTCCCACTGGTACCACTGGGTATTCCTGGAAATTATGGTAAATGAAAAGTCATGGGTGAGCTTATGCCTGAGGAGGAAAATCCAGAGTGTTTCGTAGAAATTGGTTAATAAGGAGAATAGAATTCCCCTTTGCTTATGCTCACCTCATCCTATCCAACCCACTTTCCAAGATTATATTGTCTGTGTAGCAGGGAATCAACTATCCCAACCAGTGATACCTTGGCTTCCAACAGTGGCACAGAAGTGTTGTTCCTGTGATTAGTCTGACCCCTAGAAAGCCAGTTTGGACCCACGGGGATCAAGGAGATGGAGGAGGAAGCTAATATTTGAGGTGGTGCAGCACTAGATTCCTCATACACTTTGGCTTATCCACTCCTTAGAACAGTGTGCGAGCCTGAAAATAGAGGAGCTCCTACTCATCTTCAGAGGAGAAAATCTAGGCTGAGGAGAAAAGGATCTTTACCAGGTTTCCAGAGCTCATGAATAAAGAGGCAGGGTTGATGCAGGTGTCTGTCTGCAGGTTTGTGTGTGTGGAATCAAAGACATAATACCAGCCCAACCGGCTGGAAACCTGTGAATTTTTCTTCCTGTGCCAGGCTTGCCTCTCTCAGAAGGAACTTCCGGGCTATGGCTTTAGTGATCTCACTGAACAAATGTAGCTTCGG